>PVJA010015184.1:0-39983 GCA_004027025.1 Myocastor coypus | reverse complement strand
GGGAACGAAAGGACAAGATAAAAATAAAAATGAAAATTAGAGGGCTATGAGACTTGGTGCATTGTGCCACACTTGCATACACCTACCTACTTGATTTCATTTAATTTCTTCAAAATGTATGCAAAAAAAAAACTCATACACATAGTAGGAAAGAAATGAAAGCAAAGTAGAAGTCTACAAAAAGTGGAGTAATTCTATAACGTCTTCTATCCTTCCAAGACAAATTGTCCAGCTACTAAACTGATGTTTGCAAAGAATGCTAGGGACATTGTGAAGCTCTTGACATGTTGCCTAGCGTTAAAAATACACACAACATCTTGCTGACTTCAACTCTGTAAAAACGGGAAAAAAGTGTACATGGGTACGGAAAAGAGCTGAAGAAAAATATGAGAAAATATGAGTAGTAAATGTAGGACGATGACATTAATAGGGAATAGCTGTTTTATTGTATTTCATATTTCCACCACATCTAAATTGTTGCCTTTGTTTCAGTAAAAATGTTAAATAATAAAATTTTGCAAAAGGTGTTAATATTTCTTAATTTGCTGCAACAGAGCTGAACTTTGCTGCAAGAAGGCTTTGCAGAACCAATAGCCAAAGAAAGTTGAGGGGGTGGAACAAGGGCACTGAAGATCTATGACATGTCTGTAATGACCTCAGAAACACTTCCAGGAATTCTCATCTTCCATCTTCAGGCAACTTGAGATAAGGACGTTGTTCCTTACAATCAACTGCACAGGGACCCCATAAAGCCAAACCTACTACATTAATGTACCCTTTTTATTTAGCTGTAGAAAACAGTGCTAATAACATGGACTATCTTCTACTGCAGAGTCTGGGCAAAGGGCAACATCTAATTCCTCAATATCCTTTGCACCTAGGAATGGCCATGTCACACAGTCAATACAAGGAGACAGAACAGATTGTCTCCATGGGTGCTTTAAGTGGAGCATTGTCTCTCCTGAAAATCATGTCCCTTGTTTTCTCCTTCTCTTATCTTGAATGAGTATGTGATGTCCGGAGCTACAGTAGTGCTCCTGCAGCCATGAGGCAAGCTTGCAGACCAAACTAAAGATGCTAAGGATGGTAGGAACTTTATATTTTCTTAGATTCAGACCTCTTCTGATATGAAAAGGGGAAGGGAAAAAATTACTGAAGCAGAAAGAATATGCAAAACATTCACTTATACCACCAAATACATAATGATAGAAATCGATTATATGCAATAATGGTAAAAGAGTATTTCCAAAAATAACATATAGTGTTTGAAAGATAGGTATTTGGTAGAGCTAGAAATATAGCTCAGTGGCACAACACCTGCCTGGAAGGTGCAAGGTCCTGAGTTCGTTTCCCATTAGCAAATAAATAAATAAAAGCACGGAAGTCTGGGCTCAAGTCTTAGCATTGCTGGTGATTAGTTGTGTAAGCTTGACCTAATTTTTCATTCTGCCCATGCTTAGGTCTCCGGTTGAAAATGAGAATTTTAATGAAAGTATTATAGTGTGGCCAGAGGTTTACAAAAACAGTGATGAACTTTTTGAGAACTATACTTAGAAAACACTACATGTTCAGTGCTTGCCGGCAGGCATAGTCAGGGTGCTTATGGAGTAAAACCCAAACATTCAGAAAGTAAGTCACCACTACTGACCTTTCTCTGCTTGTTCTTAGCCCAAATGAGATCCAAGGTAGGCCTGGCCTTTTCCTTTTATATTTTTATGCAGTGGGCTTTCCCGTGTTGGCACCTAATTCACACCTGCACTTGGAAACTGAGAGGGATAAAATACACATCGACTAGGTATCAGCAATAGACTCATGGAGCCAAGACTCCTTGTGGTGGCTTTAATAAAGCAGCATCTACAACCCACTGCCCCACTGACTGACTCTCATTATATTCTTCCATGCTTCTTGTTCAATTGCAGTCAGGAAATCTGACCTTCACAGCACAGACTTATAGCTCATCTATCAGTAGACCCGAGCCCCTCCATGCAGCTAGGGGAACAGGACACTCAGTGTCTGCTCATAAACCAGGTACTTTAAACCCAAGCTATAAACAAGTCAACAACATCCAGTTGTCAATACAAAGTATCAGGTCCCATCTACTTTATTCATGAATTTAATGGTCCTTGAAAGGGACTTATTTATGTTCCTGTTCTGTTATTTAATGACCAGCAAGTGCCTCTTTTCATGCCCAGCACAGAAGTTGCCCAATTGCTATCTGCAACAAACAAACTATTCAGTTAGGAAGAACTGAGAACACTTCTGTTCCCAGCAAGAACTTGGAAGAAATGTCCTAGTGGCGCAACACCTAGGGTAATGTCAGAGACAACGCAGCAAACATCCCTCCAGGTGAATGAGTTTGCAAGAACAGAGGAGACAGGCTCAGGGATGGAAACGGGAGGGGAGTGAAAGCCAGAGATACAAACAGTTGCCGTGCAGATCACTGTCCTACGGATGTTTACCAATCGCTACAATGATTCTTTAGGGAAAAGAGGGGATCTTGAGCTTTTCCCAAAAGGAAAAAGAGAATTCTTAAATAAATCTGGGCCTTTGCTTTTCAGATTGCAGTGCTAAGGTGCTGGAGAGCAAACCAGTGTCCCAAATATACTGGGAAGGCGCAGTACGGTTGAGCTTCGCTCCCAGCCCAAAGCTGGCACTCCAAGATCTATGCACGCATTCAGGACACTGTGAGCTAAAAATGTCTCTGCTCACCAGAAAAAGAAGACAGACAAGGAGAAACGTGACTCTTGTGTACATGTAAAAATACTCCCCTGAAATTGTATAACCGCAGGTTATTTCGGGGCCAAATCTATTCATTTCTATAGTGTGAGATACCTCCACCAAAATATTACCATAAAGCAACCCAGGATTTGTAGTATTCAGGTGCTGCTCAAAAACCAAGCCTGAATGCTCTCTAGACCTCTGCCACCTAATGCATGAGCCACTAGTCATGCGATAATAAACTTACATTTCAGTTCATCAATATTCAATTAGGGAGAACGTTCAGTTCTTCACATCAGCGATACTGCAAGTGCTCAGCAGCCACGTCGGGTCGTTTCCGGAGCCAGGTGGAAAACCTTTCCGTTCCCCTTCTATCACTGTGGAAATTCTTCACTGAACAGCACTTGTCTGCCCACATATTCTTCATCTACTCTTTTTTGCCCTGTACCAGGGATCAAACTCTCAACCTAGATTGTATAGAATACTTATTACTAATTCCTGATGAAAATAAGTTCACAATTCAAAATGGCCAATCATAGGGTAGGTCAGATAGCTCAGCAGATTAAATAAAACGCCTGCTTAGGCAGATGGGGTTCAATCTCCTGCCTGCCATGACAGCCCCGCCCCCAAGGCATGCTGAGCCATGATTGAGACTCGGGATAGTGGCGCGTGCCTGTAATCCCAGTGCTTCGGAGGCTGAAAAGCAGGAAAGATCACTACAAGTCCAATTTGTGTAGTGAGACCCTGGAAATCCTATAGACTCTGTACTAAACACACACACACACAAAAAAAAGACTAATTAAATAAAGTAAAGCACCTTGAGTGAAAGTAAACAGCAGAAAAAGACAATAGTGTTAAACAACAGAACTATCTAATATTGAATATAAAATACATTTTAATGGACTTATAGAAATATATGTGTGATCTCTAGAGTCATATATTCATAGACTAAAGAACTAATCCATTAGCTATCAAATATATGCAAATAAATTACCAGGAGTGGCACAGCATGGTAGGAGAGCTAAGAGGCATGGAAGCCAGAACTCGAGGGTCGCACTGGTGCTCTACACGAGAGAAAACAGAGGACATGGGAAGGCACAGTACTAAGGAGAAAGGCCAGGGAACGTCCAAGCTGCTCAGCAGTCATCAATGTGCAAATTTTAAAACGTCAACATCTGACTTTATCAGATACAAAAATTCCTTTTTTTATTATATAGGTCTTACTTTATCTTGGTCTTAACCATCTAGCAGAAAATTTTAACCATGAGGTATAAAAAGTAAATCCTTATTAATATGCTGAATTGTAAAAATCTGAACTCAACAGTGTCCAATATTGCCAGTTCTGCTGATAACCAACTACTATCATTGACTGTTGGACTATACATACAGCTACTTTCTCTTAATTCAACAAGAAGAAAGAATTGTACTAGTAGTGTTTAGAAACATTATCGTGTTTACATCTTGTATTCTGAACAACTACTATGAAGATAACAATATGCATTGTATTAATTATTGTGGCTGTCCCAATAACCTGTTTTAAAACTGTCTCACTGTTTTCTTTCTCATTAAAATTAATAAAATGTAAGCAGGGAAAAAAAATAAATCAACATCAAGCAGAATGAACTGAAGGAATCCACATCTGAATAAACACAGGTGCAGATCACCAAAGAGAGAGGGGGTTTAGAAGCAGGGTAAGTGGAGCAGAAAAGCATCAGCTAAGAATGAGTACAGGCCCCGATATCTCCATCCTGACAAACGGAAGCTGGAGGACAGCGAGGCAGTGCCTTTGAAGCTCCAAAGGCCAGGTGTACGGCCCAGCAATAGAGCATCCATGTAGCATCCCCCAGGCCTGGGGTTTGCTTTATGAGGCCCAAATAACAAGCTAGACAATAAGCACCCAAACATGTCCGCTACAGAGAGTAATCTGCCACCTAGAATTAAACACTGCATTAATGTAAGTTATTGTCTGAGAAGAAGAGCAAGAAAGTCATTTTCAGCAAGGCATTATTTACCCCCAAGAGTTCTCATTGAAGAACCTTCTGACTACTACAGCACTCAGACCAAAGGGAAACACTCCAGGAAGAAAGAGAGGTAGTAAGGGGTAAGCAAAGGCTATCAAGTAAACAGCTCTGGGCATAACCGTAAATAACAAAGTGCACAACAAGGACTGTGGGCCTTCGCAAGACAAAACAGAATTAAAGCTCTGAGGGAAAAAAGTAAAATGAAAGACAAAGTGTTATTTGGACTTAAAACACCCTCCATTCTGTTCGGCAAGAAGACAAAGATGTAACCGTATATTAAACATAGGGATGTTAAGACGTTCAGGATGACAGCCCAGAACAGAGAAGCACAGTGTACAATTTCAAAGTCAGGAGGTTATAGAGACATGCCAGGAATGACAAAGAACTCATGCCAGAGGGACACTGTCTGTAAAATGCAGCTGGAGCAGAGGGCTCTACATTGATTAGGTTAATAGTTACTACGTAAGGAAACTGTTCTTAAAAGCCTCACTTTTTTTTTTTTCCTGGATCGAGGTTCAAACTCACAACATTACACTTGCCAGGCAGGCACTTGTGCCACGCAGCTATCTCCCCAGTCCCCAGCCTCACTGATTTTTGAAAGTTTTATTTGTATATATTCTAACAGGAGAAATACTCAAAAAGGAGTTTCTAGAACAGTACAGTACTGCATGGCTTAGGAATTTTTTTTTTTTTAATATTTTAGTTACAGGGTCTGATTACATAGATTAGACTCATAGTAATCCCTCTGTGTTCAGCCTCCCAAGAGCTAGGATTACAGGCGAGCACCACCACACCCAATCTTAATCACTGCCCCAGCATGCCCCTGGAGTAGGGCCAGCACAGCACGCTGGGAATAGAACCCCAGTCTCTGGGTCTCCCTAATCTGGTGCTTTAGTCCACTGAGCTATCTGGCCAGAGCAGGAAAACTCTAATAATATAATATAAATTCATATTAATATTAATGATATTAATTAATGATATTCATGCTTTTATATTTTCTTCAAATATAAATTTTGATATAAAAATGAAGCACTATGATAAGTAAATACATATTTAAATTCCCCAAAACTTATCAAAATATTAATAGCAACCATATCTAAAACTAATTTTTATCTTCCTTCTCTAAATGAACACATATTGTTAGTATATTCTAACCAAAACAAATTGCCAATTAAATATAGAATTTCTTTTCAGCAAAGCCACTAAAATTTTAGATTTCTCTTTCCCTCATGGGACAAATAAGTATAAATTGACATCCTAGAATAAAGTCATGTCAAAACAAAACAAAACAGGGCTAGGGAGATAGCTCAGGGGCACAAGTGCCTGCCTGGCGAGTGCAAGGTCCTAAGTTTGATCCTCAGTTCCGCAAAAAAAAAAAAAAAAAAAAAAAAAAAATGAAAATAAAAAGCCTCTGCAATGAACTCAATGAGGCCATAACATTGCTTTTTTCCAAAGCCTTCATCAAGTCAATTAAATGACATAAGATATTTAATTGAAAAAATTAATTAAGGTAGATGAACCCCAACACTGACATTTCTGGTCAGTGGCATTGTTCACTATGGAAAAAAAAACCTGCTCAAAGCAAGCACTAGCGCCAAGACATTTCATCTGCACAAGCTGTCCACGCAACTGAGGCCCAATTTTCCCTCAAAAAAGAGCAGCCACCCAACCACAGAGATGCAACCTATCTTCCCCTCCTAGTAAGGCTTTAAGGAAAGCTGAGAACATCAAAGGCCACCCCCAGGTCCTGACCCCCCAACACACAAGGGCAGTTGCAATTCTCTGATCCAAGACACTCATTCTGCTGAGTCTTTTCTGCTGACCCTTAAAGACATATCTAATGCAATTTTAAAGTTCAGTGCACAAGCTAACATCCAATCCTATAGGCCGCCACTCCCCTTATCTTGTCACTCTTATCCAGGACTTCATGATGAGCCTGCCACCACTCTGCTGCCTTCTGATCTGGCGCTCTCCCAAGTACCTATTCAGCAAGTCATTCTAGAAGTCTGCTGAGGATGTAAAAACTTCAAGATCTTCAATCTTGTTTTCGATTGTAATGCACCTGCCATCCAAATAAAAGCATTTAATGGTTTTTCCATTTCTTTTCTGTAGGAGAAATGGATGAACGGACAGGAAATTGAATGCTAGAAGCTGGTACAGTATGTGATTCTTGCCCTTATTTAAATCAAACGTTCTGTTGTGGCCTTTGTCCAACCCCTCTCCTGCTCACTTTTTTTTCAAACTTCCTCTTGGGACTATAAGTCTGAAGCTAAATTCATGGCAATAAAGCAGTTTAAGGGGAAAAAAAGTAAGTTAGGGACTCAGAAATTTAGACTAACCTAGTTGAAGTTACTACAAAGAGGCTCTCAGACAGGACATAGGCTTCAAGTTCCTGCACAAGAAGTCAGACATGAGGAACATTTCTCGTGGCGCCTTTCGGTGGCCGCCATGATGGTAGAAGTGGCGGGGGTGATGGCAATGGCCATGAGGCCATCAATGGAGACATCAAGGGAAAGGAGAAAGAGCTTGAGGAGTAAGTGTGAGGCGCCAGGAAATTCAGCCAACATGAGCCTATGCATGGCACAAAACAAGACAACCTTGTTATACAAATGCCAAGGGGACACACAATTTAAGTCAGCACAAACTTCACCAACTTTAAGCTCGTTTCAAAAGCTGACCTGCAGGATGTGAAGTGGAAATGGGGCTGAACTCTGCTGTTGGTTGAATATTAAAGTGCTCTCTCCCCTACTTTCAGAAATGATGGTAAGGTCTGGCAGAAGGAGAACATCCTGCCATCTAAGGAAGGCATTTACAAATGTTCCTTTATTAAGATAATCGCATTATTTTCAAACATAAGCAGAAAGTCTGTGTGCTCTTCTACTTTAAAAAACATTGATGTCCACACTTAACAAATCCACTACACAAAGGACGGAAAACGGAGCATTCCAGGCTTCCATGGCTCCATTCTAACTCAGGGAGTAAGGACCCAGGCAGGGTGTCTGTTCCTGTTGCTTCTGGAGACTCACAGGAGGGGAAGGCCAGTGGTTGCAGACAGAAACGTTTCTGGGCAGCAACTAAAATATAATAACTTGAGAGCTTTTTTGATGAAAAGTATATAAATGGTCCAGCTAATTTCACTCGAAAATAACACACTGAGGGTGCATAACTTCTCATAAGCATACAACATGCAGAGCAGTTCTCCTGCAGTTATTAACTTAAAGCTCCTGTATTTTCTCCATGTTTTCTAAGCTCTGAAAGAGTTTGATTTTTCACTAGTGAAAAATGGTTGTTTAGCCAGTGAGATAGCTCAGCGGTCTAAAGCACCTGCTTAGGCAAGCTTAGGCAAAGTGCAGGGACCACAGTTCCATCCCCAGCACGCATGCCATGCCAGCCCCACCCCAGGGCAGGTTGAGCCAGCCAAAAAATAAAATGGTTCTCTAGGCCTCAAGACCAGAGACAGCAGAAAGCAGTGCTTTTCAAGCCTAGTAGACATATTAGCATCACAGGAGAGCATTACATTAAAATATGATGCCCTGATTATCCTGAACTAATCAAATACCAGGAATATCTGTAAATAAAAGTTGGGTGAAAAGCATTTCTGTATCCTTTCAAAACTGGAGAATAACCTTTGGCGCGTGGATATATGCAAGGTTTTATATGTGCACACTTTGGATTTTTCTCTATTCTCATCAGCTTTTCCAGAAGACAAGAGAGTTTCTAAGGACCGAGAATAAAGATATGTTCTGGCTGCCAAGTGAATCCACCCAGGTACCTTATAACACACGTACAGAAGGCAGAGGGCTCCTGATTCCACACCGTGGGACCCTGAGACAAGGATCAGCCTCTGCCCCTTCAGGCCAGCACCCTGTGCCATGTGACTCAGGGTAGCCCCTTTTAACTGCTCAGCTTTGTGCAGCAAATGCACTGTTTCGTTGTTATAGTTTCAGAGAAACTAAACTACATTCTGCTAAAAATCAAAAATGCTTCAGAAAGTATAAATAGTAAAAAAATTATCTGTAACTTAGTCTGCACCCTCTGGTTTCATCTACAGAGAGACAGAGCTTTTGTAAGTGGGAAGGAAACACAGACATGCAAGGGAAGGCAGGTAAAAGGCATGAAAGAAAAGTGAGCCGTGCCCTGGCCGTGTCGCGACTCCCCACCGTGAGCGCCGTCAGGAGGGTCTGCAAACCGGTACTAATCAACATTTGCTTTTTGTTTTTCAGTTGTTTTTTTTTTTTTTTTTTTTTTTTTGGCAGGACCAGGTATTGCACTCAGGTCCTTGCATTTGCCAGGCAAGCCTTTATCCTTTTTTTTTTAAGAATTTTTTTTTTTCTTGTTTCAGAACTTTTTGTTTGTTTGTTCATTTGTTTATTTATTTTACTAATCAACATTTGAAAGCAACAATCCCAGAACCTGTGAAGCAGTCGCTGCTGAGATGCCCTCACTCTGCATGGCTTCTTACTCCCACCGGTGGCTTTGGGACTCACAGTAGAGCAGAAACATAAAGAAGCACCAAGATCAGGGCCAACCCCATGTCCAGCATGAACATTCTTAAAAGAGAGGCTTCAGCTCTGGGCTTCCCACCAGCATCTGTTCCTCTACCCTTTCGGCTGGGAAGTTCTTGTTTACCTTCCTTAACATCCGCTACCGCATCACTCACTGCCAACCGTGGTGGTCCCTGCCCTGAAGGAGCTTGAGGACTAGATGGAAAACCAGAAACATAAATGGGTTGGCTAAATCAGGCTTTCTTCTAAAGAACCATAGGGGATTCCTTTTTAAACTCCAAAAGGTAGCCTCTAAGACAGGCTGCTACTCTCAGAGATGGGATACCTACCACTGGCTTGAAAGAAAGTATGTGCATTTAACATTCCTCCAAAAACTTAATTTAAAACAAACTTTGCTACTAATCCTTCCCCCTCAACTCTAGCATTCAGCGAGGGAAACATAAATGTTGGCAGTGATTCTTCCCCCTTCTCCCAGACTATTTATTAATCCCTCATGGGACACTGTTTGGAAAACACTGCTTTATAGACCATCGGGAGGAAAGGGGCTAACAGGGAGAAAACTGAACCTGTTTCTGAGGGACAGGAAAAAGGACAAGAGCCCAGGCCAGCTGACCAACTAGCTGAGGGGCACATGGCAAGCTGAGGTCACGCAGAACCCATGTGGACACCAGCTGTGGGACCTTAAGCCACATACCTCATCCCCCCAAGCTCAGGTTTCTCAGCTGCAGCAGACCCATGGTAGAATTACTTAGAGGCTCACAGTGAACGTTTGACGGTGTTGTACTGAACGCAAATCACTCAGCACAGGGGTTCACCCAGAGCAAATGCATACAGTCTGTTGACTGACCCAACAAAGATTTAATGAGTACATGGAATGTTCCAGACACAGGTCAAGAGTCTTAGACAACGAGCCTTAGAAGTAAAAATCCCTGCCTGTTTTTTACCATCTACTCGGCTGCACTCAGTTGTTTAAGTGCCTGCCTGGGCAAATGCAGTCAAGTACAGGGGACCGGGGTTCGATCCCCAGCTCCACAAGCTTTACTCAACCCACCCTTAAGGCAGCCTGAAGCCGGGCGTGGTGGCTCACACTTGTAATCCCACCACTCGGGAGGCTGAGGCAGGAGGACTGGTGTGAGTTCGAGACCAGCCTGGGCTACAAAAGTGAACTCAAGGACAGCCTCAACTGCATAACGAGACCCTGTCTTAAAAAGACAAAAAGGCAGCCTCAGCCAGCAAAAAAAAAAAAAAACAAAGAACCCGTGGAGGGCTTGTGGGTTAGCTCAGTCATTTAAGTGCCTTCACCAGCAATCCAGTCAGGCACCAGGAAAGGCAGATGGATTCCCCAGACCTACCCTTAGGGCCGCCTGAATCAGCCGAAACAAAAACAAAAACAAATCCTATTTATCATCTACTGCCAAGGAAGTTGTTGTAGAGTGAACTGTAAATTTAGGTAAGGGTCGTGGCTATGGAGAATACAGAAACAGCAGGGGATCCAGGAAGTGGAATGAGACGCACGCTGAAAGAGCAGGCAGCAAACACTACTGATGAGGTGGCGCAAGTGGAAAACGAAGAGGCACGGGAACGAGGCAGGGGAAGAAAGAGTAACTTAGAAAGAGTAAAAGGCAGAGAGACAGAGAGACAAAGGGAAAGAGGCAGACGCAGAGACAGAGAGACACAGACAGACACACAGACACAGAGAGAGACAGAGACAGAAAGAGAGAGAAAGAGACAGAGAGAGAGGCAGATGCAGAAACAGAGGGAGACAGAGACAGACAGAAAGAGACTGAGAGACAGATGCAGAGAGAGACACAGAGACAGACAGTGACAGAGAGAGGCAGAGAGACAGAAAGAGAGAGAGAGAAAAAAACAGAGAGAGACAGAGACAGAGACAGAGACAGAGACAGAGGGGGGATGGCTGGGTGTGTCTGCAAAGCACATGAGAGCCAGTGAGTCGGGCATGAAAACAGCCCCAGGGCTCGAAGGCTGGGGATGAGTGGGAAAAGAAAGGCACAGATGACCAGGTGGGCCTTGAAGCCTCCATGTCCCACAGTGAGCTGGAAAGCTGCTGAAAAGGTCAGGGAAAGAGGGTGACCTGACACGGTCGCCATTTAACAAGATCATGTGAACAGGGGGGAGCACAGAGAGGGCCGAGGGCAGGGAGGCAGGGGTAGAAACGGAAGCATCCCAGGACAGAGGCACACTGCCGATGAAGCTGACAGTGGCTTAAACCAGTTAACAGCAGTAAGGATGAGGGGAGGTGAGCACACGGATACTAGACAGCTTTGAAGGTGGGGTCCAAGGCCTTCCTGAGGAGTGACATAGGCAGTATCGAAGCAGAAATCAGGGGTCATTCCAGAGGTGTTAGCCTGAGCAATTACAATCATGACCTTGAATCAATGGAAAGGACTAATGGGAATAAATGTCTGAGAAAGCCAAGTGGTAGAGAGTATCCAGAGCCCAATTTGGGACACGGGAATTTGATTATTTTTGATAGCCAACGCGGATACCAATATCTGGACTCAAGCTTCAGAAGTCAGCTTTGGATTCAGTGTAAGCAAAGACATCACCAATACTATACAGCAGAGTTATTTAAGGTGACAGGACTGGGTGAGGTCCCCGGGGAGTAAACATCAACACAAAGAGAAGTCTCTGAAGACAGCCCTGGGATGCTTCCAAGTTTATAACTCAGGAAAATGATAAACAGTGAAGGAGACCATGAAGAATCAGCCAGTGAGGAACATCAAGACACATATTTATAATCTAACTTGCAAAAACTTAAGTCATTCACCTGGTCATGTATGCATTTATTCATCTATGATAGCAAAAACAGTTAACAACAGGGTTTTGTTTTGTTTTGTTTTCAATGAAGTTAACCTGAATTTAAACTCGGATTCTGTAATTATAAGCTCTAGACTCTGGGAAATTATTTAACTATGCGGAGTCCTTGCTTTAATAAAGATGATACCCTAAAAAAAATCACTCTTACAAGGTTAAAGAATTAAATGAGACTTTTTGCATGTAAAACATGAAACAATGTATCAAAGCCTCAAACAGCATGGCTAGAGTTTGCAAATTCTTCTCCACCATGCACTTATTGAGCAAATACAAAGGATTCACAAATCACCATGTCAGTGTCACCTATCAGGGAAAGGAGGATTCTACCACAGGAGGATAAATAATAGAAATTATGACACCTGGAAAATAGAAAAGTATTCTATACACCCAGTCCCCAAAAAAAGCTCTTCGAGGACAGTGATCTTTTATTTCCAGTTGATGCCACATGGTTAGCAAGTGGGGTGCAGGGTGCGCCACAGAGCTGGTACTCCTATACCAGTGAAGGAGAGACACTTAGAAGACACCCAGAGGCATGTCCCTGGCAACTGAAGTGGACAAACACTTCATTCACGGGATGGAAAGAAAAGCTTTGGGTACAATTTTCTGGTTAGTCAAACTATAGTTTTCATACTGAAGGTGAAAGGAAAGAATAGTTTGAATGTTTTTAAAAAGCTATGGCCTTTAAGATGAATAAATAAAACTTAGGTCTTATAAAGGGGGAATCTTTTTTTTTAATAGATCCCCATTTTAGGAAGTTTATGTTTCATGTTTGTCACTAACGGGACACAAGCTCCATCAAGTGAGATAATTAAATAAAAGCTAAAAATAATTGACATCTCTCTTATGACAGGGACTCTTCTAAACAATTTAAGCACACTTTCTCATCAAATACTCCTCTAAGATAGGTATCAATATTACTCCTAACTGAGGAAATTTAGATAACATATCTGGACCATGTCTAAGCAGTAGACGTGGGACATGAACCTTGGACTGCTAAAACCGATTGTGTAACTGTCACACTGCTTCCTAAAAGAGTTGCATGAGCCTGGGAGTCTGTGCAGCAACAAATTTCAACAACAACAATAGCAACAGTAGCAAAAGAAAAAAAAACTGTTGGGTAAAGCAAATCACAAAGAGAATTTCTCAAATGAATTTTAAAGTGACTGTCATGATCAGCCTCAGTCTGCATATTCATTTCATCTCAATGAAGCATACTGAGAAAGTCTTGGCTTGGTTTTACAGTGTAGAATTTGCGAAGGAATGGAATTAACCCATTCCTGGTCCTTAATTTGGATAACCAACTGAGCTTCTTTCTCTTGGGAAGCCTTCTATAGAACCCTCGCATGCATCTGATGGAAGGGCGCCGGTAATGCTTGGAAGTGCTTGAAGACTATATGTATGAAATGAAAGACTAAAAAACACGACGCAGAACACTAAAGCCCACCGAAGCCACTGAGCAGGAAGCCATTTGTCCCCAGCTCTCTCTGCCAGCTCTGTGGGACAGCACCCAAAGACACCAGAGGCCACTGGTGTACATGCAAATGGGCACTGGAGACCTGGAGTGGCCTGGTGTCACACACTGTCATTATTGGCATGGTCCATGGTACATGATAGCTCAGGGTATGATCACAGGCCCAGCACGGGTTCCCACTGCCTACAGTTCAGTATGAAGACTCTCAGGACGTTGTTTTATACATAAGGAGTATTTTCCCACTAGCCTGAGATATTTACAGATTTACAGACCTAAAAGTTAAAGTAGTAGCACTGGACACAGGCTGAGCTGAGAAGTAGCACACGTATGTAATAGGATGGTTGAAAAATACATAGCACAGAAAATAAAGCAAAACATTGCTTCCATCCAGGATTGACCTCTTGGATTCTCAGAACGGCAAGCAATTTGGATGCACGGCAGAGCTGGGGCTGGTCGGGTTGTCTCTTCTAGTGTTCTTTTAATATTGCTGTAAGGATAGTTTGTGGGTCTTCTTTGTGAGAAAGAAAGTATTATGGATTAGTTCCATAATATTTTCATAATATTTTCAATCTCTCCTATAAAATTTTCATTTTATATTGAGAACAACAAGGTTGAGAAGCACAGTACGCTTTGCTGAAGAGCACGCAGCTGCCTGGCTGTGGACAGAACGTGAGCGCTGGCTTCCACGAACCACATGCTAAAGCGCCCAAGGTAGAAAGCCCACCATCACACAGCCATGTGTTTTGCTTTTCAACAGTTCCCTATAAATCTGAAATACCCTTGCAAGGGAGAAGGAGCGGAGGCTTTGGGTGATGAAATTTCAGTCAATATTCTTTCCAAATATAGACTCCTGCCTACAGAACCTGAGTGAGGAAGGCACCTTCCTGGTTCACACAGGTAGCAATAAAGAGTTGGAGAGAGAGGTGAGAAAGGAGAAGAAGGCAAAGGAGGAGGAGAAGAAGGAGAGGAAAAGGAAGCAGAGAAAAATGATTTTCTAAATAAGCACAAAAATGAACGAAGCCCATACATCAAATAGTGAAAACAGATTTTTAAAAGTTTGAAACATGTTTTTAAATGTCCATTTACTTCTAAGTGGATATTTGGTACTCAGCCAATACATATATATCATCTTAAGTTTTTGAGACAGTGTCCCCTTTTTAATAATTTATTTAAAGTAAATTAAATAGACTATGTCAGTTGCCAAACAAGGAAACTATCTCAGTTATGTATTGTTAGCTCTAATTGCTTTTGAAGTTCACTTTGTCATATAACCCATATGATACAATGAAAAATAAAATGATCTTATATTTAAACCATAGAAAAGAGAGAGAGCCACAAAGCCCTTGGTAGCAGGATGTCCTCCCATCCTCAGGTCAGATTGCTCCCCATCCCACCTCCTTTGTCATCAGAGTCCAGAGGATTTCACCTGGCTACCTTTGTAATTTGAGCCTTACAAATGCCTGCCTCTTTGGGGGGATGTTAAAAGCAGTATGAGCAATTCATTGACTGTTTTGTACCCCCCCAGACTCCACACTGCATTAGGTTACTTAACTTAAGCCTCAGGACAGCCTTGGGTTCAGTTACTTCTCTCTAGCATGTGGAGGTACAAGCAGAAAAGCTCATTCTGCCAACTATAAACTCTCCTCCTGGATATTGAAAATAATGAACTTGAACATCTTACCCTTATGACTGTTCTCAAAATCCTTTTAAGGTCCAAGATTTTACAGCTAGGTCACTACGATGAAACCAGACAAACAAAATCAAAGCAACCAATCAGATTGGGGGCTTAGATAGTTCTGACTCTAAGTATCAGCCATTCAATTTAGTAGCTGTGTAACCCGATTTTCGCAAATCACTTGCTATCTTGGGCTTGTTCTCCCTTTGTGCAATTATATATATGAATGTGTGTATCTTTCCTAAAACTAGGGTCTCTATCCATTTGTCATAGGAACTGGTAAACCTTTCAAAGAGAAATGGTTTATTATGAATAATTTTGGTGAGACAAGAGGAAAAACCAGTACTTACCTGTTCAAATCAATACTCATGGCTCCCTGCAGGTAATTATGCCAAAGAACCTCCCTCATGGCCCAACGCATAATTGGCACTGCCATGTTATAGATCTTTATTTTTCATACGTTTGAAGCATCCAGTAGTACAGTGCTTTTCAGCCAAGGGCAATGTGACCAGCCAAGGGTAATTTTGCTTCCCATGGAGATGTGACAATGTCTGAAAATGTTTTCCACTGTCACAACTGGGGCACAGGATGCTTCTGGCATGAAGCAGGGTGGAGATCAGGGTTGCTGATAGGCATCTCTCAATGTATAGGACAGCACAGCTCACAAAGAGCTATTCAGCCACAAATAGAAATACCACAGAGGTCGAGAAGCCCAAGAATTGTGCTTTTCAACAGAGAAGGAGAATAAAGAGAAGGTAGACAAAAGCTGATGCCCAAACTAGAAACTCACTTTGCTTCTCACAGTTTCATGCCCCATCAGGCCAACCATGGAGCTGAGGGAGTCAGCCCCCTTGGGATTCCAAGGATATGGAGCATTCTTCTGCTCAGCTAATTACTGTCAGCACATCTACAAATAGGCCCAGCACCACTCCGCAAGCAGGGCTGCCCATCTCAGAGGCAACTTGCTATGCAAAAGAACAAGAGGCCAGGCATGGTGTACACAAGTCAATCTGCCGATATTCAAGTGACAGCAGTTCACATTCAGTCAACACAGGTGCTTCTCTAAAGGTATGAAACGATAGCGAGCACCAATACAGCCTTCGTCTGACACGCCTTCTCTATGAAGGCTCTGGTTATGCAAACACATTTAATCTTGAAGCCCCGTGCTTGAAATGAAGCAACTATTTGGGGAACCAAAGTTCTCTGGAAGAGAATAAGCAATTATCCACAACTCTATGGGCCATAATGAAATGATCATTCATGCACATTTTCATCCTTCCAGATAAACATGAGAGAGATACTCAAGTGTAAAACGATCTCTTCTGACATATAACCCACCCCCACCCCCAGGCCATCAAGCCAAGCTTTGGTATTCACGGCTACATCCAGAGAGCACACATCTCCTCTCAAGCAACTAGCTGCAACGCCTCATATGTAAACTCATTTATCTCAACTCAGGGCTAATATGTCTGGTTGAAATGTATTCATAAACCAAAACACAGCCTCTAACTCTCTGTGGAAAGGATACTTTGTAATTTGGATACCATTCTGATGGTCTAGAATCTCTAAGGAAAAGATTTTCACTTTTGTTGTGTTCTGCTGTATTGCTTTGTATAGCATTGTGCTGTGCTTTACTTTATTTTCCTCCTGTGAACCAGCTCAGACGACTCTACAGACCACTGCTCTTCGGCACCATGTCCAGCTGCTCTACTGAACAAGCTCCTAAAATTAGACACTGTTTGGACTTCTGACAGGGGTAACTCTTCCAAGCAAGAAACAGGGAGGAAAGAGCTGTTCAGTGTCTCTCTCACACAAGATGCCTTTTTCCAGCACAGGACAATTTATCAAGGCAGGGAAAATGAAGAGAGGCAAGAAGGAGAAAGCTCCTCTAGCTAGCGCACAGCAGGAAGATGGATTTGAGTCATGCGGGCTAAGGAGACAGAGCTGCACAGATGTGCAGAAGGCCTGAGAGATAAGCCACTGTGATGGTGCACACGGAGGGAGTGTGGACGAGGCCATGCTGCCCACCCCCAGCCTTAAGTGTAACTGTGTTTACTTGGCAACAGCACAGGCTGTATAGACGCTAACTCCCTAAACTGTCTCTCAGTTTAATTAGACAGCATGGCCAAGGCAGTGTATCTTCATCAAACCAGAGACCCGTGTCAGCCTAGCATTCTATGTCATCAATGGCCATGGGAGAGCTCAGGGAGAGACAAGCTGTGTTACCACAGAGCTAAGTAAGATAAGAGAACATGTCTCTGCAGAGGGCTGCATGACTCCAGAGCAAAAAGCCCTTCCTGGAACTGGCTACAACGCAGGTTGCTCACTAACCATAGCCCAACTGTGGCTGTGCCGTCCCTTTCCCAAAAATCTCTGTTCCTCTCTCTGTAATGAGCCTCGCCCGCCTCGCCACTTGTCCAGTGCATCCAGCTGCTGCTGTCCCCAGTGTGACCGTGATGGATGAGTACCAGGCTTCTGGCTGACTCTGGGCCTTCTGCTTCCTGTGAATGGCAGGCCATCCCAGATCCCTGCTACACCATGGTTTCATCTCTTTCATGCTCTTCCTTCTACACACACCATAAAGCTGGTGGGAAACTGGAGCCCACGGCAGAAGGCTCCAGAGGAAGGGTTTGTGCTTTCACCTGGAAAGCTGTACTTGCCATCCCCCTACCATCTGTTAAAAACTGCCTTTCTTTTCCTATACCTTTGCAAAGAATTTGCTGTCCAAATGTGGAGCTGCCACGTGGTACACACGCATTTCTACTCTGTGTGTTTGACTAGGTGGTTAAAAATGGACTTTCAGGCCTAAGAGTTCATTGTTTGGTTTCGGACTGCTCATCATGGTGTCTGGCATGAAATAAATTTTGACCAACTGAACCAAATGGTATGAGAACCACAGAACGAGACTGCATTGGTGAGCTCTGGTTTTGGAGTATAACCAGTTGGTTAGTCGCAATGGTTAACATATCCTGAGCAATCGTGAATTGACAGGCATGACCCTAGGTACTTATGAATTGGCCTATGATGTTATTATCTGTGTCCACTTATTAGCCTACCACTGTATGAATGGGTGTCGATGTCTGCATGCCATAAGGGAGTCAGCTGGAGCACACATAGGTGTGTCAGACAGTTATGCAGATTCAAAGGTGCCGTTCTATCCGCAAGGCCCAAATTCGTAACCATCAGAGGATGCTGACGCCAGAGACTTCTGCGAGGAACAACATGCAGAGAAGGGTGTGAAGCAAGTTCACATACGTGAATACTCAGCTCTGCAGGATGGAAACCTAGGCTCAGAGAGAAAGCAGCCCTGAGGCAAGCCTTCCAGGGTGCTCCTCCACTGCCTGAGGTTGCCACAGCTCATCCCCATTAGCTATGGTACTCCAGCAGGCTGTTACTTGATGACCACACTACTGACATTTGGGAGCAGGTAACTCCTTGTCTCAGGAAGCTTGTCCTGTACCTGGCACAATATGCTGAAGCATTTCTGCCCTCGAACAGTTAGGTGCCAGAACTGTGCCTTTTCTCCTCCCTGGTTGTGACAGCCAAAATGTCTCTAGACATCACACGTGTTCCTTGTGCAGCAAAACTGTTCCCCGTGGTGACTCACTAGGATAAACGTCCCCCTCATCTGACAAGAAAACTCACAGCATGCAGAATAACTCAGCTGTCGTTTGCCATAGTGAAGCACCACTGTCTGCCCAGACTCGTGAGAAATCCTAACTCCCAAATGCCTTTGTAAACCACAGATATTTACCTATTTGCCCTCCCTAAATCGTGACAGGATAGGAGGTAACGTTAAAACTCAGCTGTGTTTTATTTATCCACTTCCCAGGAGTCTATGTTCCCTATTCAGAGACTCACCCATTTAGAAGAAAAGAAATACTGTTTCTAGGTTTGCCTTACAACCAGAAAGCTCTTTATCAGATGAATACACCCTAGGAGCTAAGAAGAGCAATTATAATCATTTCCATTTAAAAGGCCACAAGCATGAGGCTAGGAAAGGGTAAGTAATTTGTCCGAAGTCACAGAGCTGGTTTATATTAGAGCCGGGGCTCAAGCCCAGATCTTTTATCTCCAACTTTATTACAGCTTCCTACCACCCTTAGGGAAGTAAAGCTTTCAAAAGACCAATTAAAGCAGAAAGAAAGCGAAGAATTTTTTCCAACTGCATTCTGATGATTAAATCATCTTCACTGGAGGAGGAGACATCGAAATGTTAAGAATACTTAAAATGAAATGGAACACACAGCTCAAAAGAAAGCAGCACCTGAAAATGAGAAATGCATAGAGACCCTGTCTCTGCCTCCATCTCTAACTCCGACCACCTGGCCAGTAGCAAATCTAAAGCAGTCCTGCAGGAAACCAACTCACTAAACAACTGCAGCTGCAGCTGAAGAGTCACTGAACATATACATATCTTGCACCAGCTTTGGGAAAACAGCAGCACAGGGCACATTAGCCCTGCGCTTGCACAAGTGCCCAAGTAGCCACCATCCAAGGTACCCACAGTAGGAACAGCCAGTGAGGACAGCCAGACACCCAGAAGGGAAATAAATCTATCTATGCATTCTGTAACACTTACTTCTCCTCATGAGGGAGATCGGATCCAAACATCTGATGACAGGGCCAGTGAGAGAGCTCAGCAGACTAAGTGCCTGCATAGGCAAGTGCCACGGAGAGCGGTTCAATCTCCAGCACCACATGCTGCACCAGCCCCAACCTCAGGAGTTCTGAGTCAGCCACCGCAATTGGATGTTGTGGTGCACATCTGTAATCCCAGCATTGGGGAGGCTGAAAACAAGAGGCTCACAAGGAGTCTGAGCTGCACAGAGAGATCGTGTACCCAATAGAAAGGAAGAAAGAAAGGAAGGAAGGAAGGAAGGAAGGAAGGAAGGAAGGAAGGAAGGAAGGAAGGAAGGAAGGAAGGAAGAAAGGAAGGAAGGAAGGAAGGAAGGAAGAAAATGAGCAGGCCAGATAGCTCAGCAGACTAAAGTGCCTGCTTAGGCAGAGCACAGCAGCCACCATTCAATCCTCAGAGTACCATGCTGGCCCAGCACAGCAGCCAGCATTCAATCCCCAGAGTGCCATGCTGGCCCACCCCACCCCCACCCCCACCCCCACCCGGGGCGTTCTGAGACAGCAATTAAGACTGGGCATGGTGGTGCATGCCTGTAATCCCAGCACTTGGGAGGCTAAAAATACGAGGATTGCTACAAGTCCGATCTATGTAGTAAGACCCTGTAGACTCCGAAGACCCTATATTAAATACATAAAAAATAAATAAAAGACAATCATCTAAAGCCACTGTGACCATAGAAACGTTTTGTTCCCAGTCACTACCAGTTAGCACATGAGCCTCTGTGTCCTCTAGACAAAATGTGGCTGCCCTGTTGGTCTCTATTCTCAGATACTCCTCTCAAGGGATAGCAGAATGTACCCCACTGCCCTTAATCTGCATGCTCACGTGGACTCCTTGAGGAGTTGTGCAGCCCATGCTGGTAGGAAAGTGTTTGATTCTATGTTCATTGAACATATCACACTATCACCTCTTCTATCCCAATCACTGGGTCAGAGATGCCAGTGGGAATAGGAAAGGATTCTTAATTCAAGTATCTTACAAAATTAAGGAAAATACAAAGATACAAGACTATTACTTGAATATCTTACTGCTGAATGCATAAATCCAAAATGGCACAGGGGCAAGGAGACATAACCAACGTGGCCCGCTGTGCCCATGACCTCAGAGAAGGTGATGCGTAGAACGTGTTAGAGAAGTCATCCTGATGGACAGAAGACAGGACAAGGAGCAGAGGTGCGCATGATACCCTGAAGGCAGCCACCGGTGCTCGCACTCCAGTAAGGAAATTGGTTATTTCAAGACCTCCCCGGGAAGCTACTGAAAGGTTTTATAATCTCTAAGAGGCTTCCACCACTTTCTGGAGCTCCTCTGGTTAATAGGTCATGCTCAGCAGCTCATTGGAAGACTAGTGGGACTGTGGCAAGTTAACAGTACAGAGTCCAGCATACAAACTGAGACATGGAAGGCTCAGAGGGCTTTCCCCCCCCCCCAAAAAAAAAACACTTATAAATCAGGACCAGAAAGATTAAAAACTGTGCTCAGGTTTGCAGGATTTTGGAAGTAGGCAGTCTTACTGCAAGGTTTACAAGACTTACCTATGTAATCTCATGCTGGCATTTGAAGTTAAGGAAAAGATTGAGAGTAACAGGCAGGTTTCAGGTTGAATAATGATCCTTAGGTACCACTAAATGAAGACCATTTCAACCTGTTCTTTTGCCCAAATAGGCTACATGAAACAGAAAGTTGCAAGAAAAAAAAAAAAGTACTTAAGAGCTACAATCTTTGCTTTAATGCGACTGCACAAGGCTCTTAGTTATCAGAAATTGTCCGTCACACTGTGATTTCCATGGCCTAGAAGGAGTGTCAAGACAGGCAATCTAAAGCTCTCTGAAACTCACCCTAGGAAGGCACAAGGCAGCTGTGGGAACCACACTGAGGATCCTGATCCTCCCAACAGGGACAGAGGCTGTCATGTTGGTTCTAGGTAAAATGACTTTCCAATAATATTCCTGTAAAGTATCACCTCTGCTACTACCAGTAATAAATTGAACAGCAGTATCTTAACCATGCAAGGGGTTCACAATCTGATAGTCTTTCACTCAAATGTTTCACCTTCAGCCAGCTGCTAAGCGATTTGAATTTTAAATGCACAACAAAACAAACTCAAAGAGATTGTTTTAAAATTTGTGAAAATCCTACAAGGATCTACCATACATAAAGCTTCTATGTTGCCTCCGCAGGGGTCCTGTACAAGGCTTCATTTATCAATCCATTTACATTCAAAGACTGTTAGGCACTGCTATAGAGAGCACAGCTATACAGAGGATTACATGCTTTCAACAGTCTAGACACCACCATCACTGAGTGTCTTCCATATAAGGCCAGAGAGCAAAACGTTTTGGCTTTCTGAGTCACGTGCTTTTTGGTACCACTGCTCAACTCTTCTGCTGCTGTGCACAGGCAGCAGAAGAAAATCTGGAAAATACAGCAGTGAACTCTTTCCAGTGGAGCATGGTCTAAAGCAGGGGCCTGAGTACATTTCTATGCTTGGTGCATGGGCTCTATTCTTCTGATGCTGGTCTAGGACCCTAGTTTCCAAAGCGTGAAGCCTCAAACAGAAATCTCAGCATTGCCTTGGAACTGGGTGGGAATGCAAGTTCTTAGGACCAAACCTAGGCTAGATCCCCTGAGTCACAAGCTCTGGAGCTGAACACGAGGAGTCCAGATTTTAATGAGTCCTCCTGGGTAATTCAGAAATGCACTACAGCTTCAGTACCACTGGAATACACTTGGACTAATAGGACAGGAACACCCAACACTCAATTATGTAAAACTATAAAGTTTCAAATTCTCTTGCAATCATCGCATCTTTGTTGCTTTTTTGCATTTAGTACAGGGTCTACAGGGTCTCAGTACACAGATCTGACTCGTAGTGATCCGCCTGTGTTCACCCTCCCAAGAGCTGAGATTACAGGCATGTGCCACCTTGCCCATTCTCAATTACCATCTCACATACCCTGGTGGCAGTGCCAGCATGACACACCAGGGATCAAACCCCAACTGCTGCAGCAATCATTACATTTCAAATGTTCAAGAGCCACAGTGGCTCTGAGTAGCCAAACACAGAGGATATTCTGAAATAGAGAATGAACCTTTCATCATGTAGAAGACCTTACTATACAAAGCACTACTCTAGACCAACACATAGACCAAAGACTTACCAGGCAGCATGGAAAACACAGCAAGGTACCGAGGGCACATGCCACAGGAAGGGGGCAGAACGTTCAAGTCCACCGCTGAGCCAAAGGGTCACTGAAGCATTAGTAAGGGTGGGACCTGAGGCAGCATCTTGAATGAGGCAGCAGAGGAGTTTATTTGCCAGTGGCGTGGAGTGGGAGATGACAGCAAAGAGAGGTGGTGGGAAACAGGAGCACAGAATGCACCCTTGCATGAAAAGGCAAAGAGCACGGTTTGCTACTGAATATTGGGAAAGGAACCAAGAAAGAAAACTACAGAGACGACCTGACCATATCGTGGCCAATGTCAGATAGTTTTCTGGGCAGGGAGGGGACTGGTGGGTCTCCTAATGGTCTCCTGAAGACCGCTCCACCAAGTCCCGCCACAGACTAGGGGAAAGTAGGCACTGAGTTCACTCACCTGTCTTGTCTTAAGGTTTCTCTAATGAATGCCTTTACTTTCCACTATCGAAATGGAGAAAGTAGATGGATTAAGCCAAAAGTCATTTATCATTAAAAAGAGAGCATGTGATTATATTCACCTGGCCCTCTATGGTCTGGTCTGTCTTAACCTACAAGAGAACTGGAAAGATTATGCCTCTGATATATTCCTTATCTAGAATCCATCAATTAGTGTCCAAAAAAGTCAATAATCTGCACAATGGCTGTCTCTTTCCACCTCAGGACCTGCTGGCACGGTTACTTTCTGTCAATGCCAGAAGGACAAAAGGCACCTGCTATGGGATCGGAAGCCTTAGTATTCAGGCACTGAAGCTCTATATATTGCATTCACAAAAACTAGAGCTAAAGTGCCATTTATGTAGCAGAATAGTTACACAGAAAAAGGGGCAGAGCATGGGTAATGACCAGGAGGTCGGTGGGAATGGAGAACACAGAGTGTGGCCAGCCGGAAGTGCCTGGCTAAAAAGGGCACAGTGTTGTGTTTTACTGAAACACAATGTTAACACCTGTAAGGAAGAACCATTTAGAGGAGACGCACAGATGGGGCTGGAGAATTGATTACTGGTGGGAGGGGCGGGAGAAAGGACGGGGGATCTTGAAAATGGGTCTCACAATCCATTACTAACCAAAGGCTCTTCAGAAGCTGTTGACCTTTTCACAACCACATTGATTCAGCCACGGGACAAAAAAATAAAACAGCCACAAAGCAAATAAAGTCACCTCCAGGTAACAGGTTAAAGCAAATTGCAAGGAGAACAAAGGATTTGACCTTCAAAAGCTACTGCATTAGCAGACCAACACAACCTAGACAAGCATGCATCACCAAGGTCACCCCAAGGTCAGGCCCATGATTCCTCCAGCAAAAGGGATGTCCACTAGCAGAACAAGTTTGAAAAGTGTGTTTCACTCTTACCAAGCAGCCTCAGTGTGATCCTTGCCAGCCACGGTGAATCTCTGCTCTTCCCCCTTTTCCTGGTCCTTCGCTGCCAACCTGACTTCATGTAACCACAAGTCTCCAAGGAGACCCACAAGTATCTGTGTGTCCCTTTATGCAGGCATCCCAGCAAAGAAGACATCTAATATATTCATCAAATCTCCAAGGTTACCACTTACAGAAAATCGAAATCCATTTCCATAATAAGAAAAAGGAAACTGGTGGTCAGAAAGAAACTTTGCCAAAAGACAGTCACCTTAAGAAAAACAGGTGACATAACATGAACAGGTGCAGAGATCAGAGAAGAAGCAGACAAAGCTCACATCAGTGGACACAGGTGTTCAGCCAGACAAGAGTCAAGAAAAGAAAACAACCATAGCAAAGGCAGAAGACTAATTTTCCTTCTATATTAATTTTATTATATAAGTTGATTGTAAGACTTAAAGGTAATGAAGTTAGGCAAATAAGTGCATTGTGTTTCTACTTCTATGTTCGATTATTTCATCAACGTTACCGAGCTGCTAACATAGTGCTAGATACTGACTTCACAAATCTGTTTAAAAAATAATCTGTGCCTTCTAGGAATATGAAGGATCCTGAGATAACAGCACCTGTGTATAACCACAGAAAAATAAATGCTCCAACCAGAATCTAAGCGTGCATGGAATTACAGGCTCATCAGCTCCCTTATTGTAAGACTTGCTTGTGAAATAAGCCTGTCAAGTTCGTGTCTAGAAAAAGCCCAGCACCTCTGAGGATTATCAGTATACAGGGCTGAGGAAGGGGCACACTGGAGTTCACTTCTTCATTGGTCTGTCCTACAAAGGCTCCTCTTTAGCTGCTCAAACAAAATTTATAGTAGAAACAGGAAACAACATGATCAGACATAGGTATGCCCCAAAATGCCTACTGTAGAGACAAGAAAACTAGCAAAGCCCACGGGTTGATAATTTCCATCAAAAAGAACAACCTGATTAGAGCCAAAGGCAGTAACAATGCTGGTTACCCTGTACTGGGAACGTAGCTGTCTGGTTTTTGTTTGTTTTAACTTTATATTATTTTAATCATTAACGTGTGAATTGTACAAAATAGTGGGTTTCACTGTGACACTGTCTTGTGCCTCGGTCATGCCTTCCTTCCCTTCCGCCATCTCCATGCTGCCCCTCTCTCCCTTCTTGTTTTAATTTTTATTCCCCCTTCTATATTTTTCATTAGCACACAGTAAATGTACATTTACAGGGTTCATGTTTTGATACATTTTAACAATGCACATTGGTCGAATTTGAGTCATTAGCATATACACGTTCATCACTTCTTTGTAGGGAGAACATATAAGAAACCTCTCCTAACATATTAGCAATAGCTAGCATCCACTGGCCGCGAATCCAGGCACTCTGGTTAACTACATCTTCTCAAGTTTCGGACCATGTCTTTTTCTGTCTTTTGTTGTTGGCTGTCTCTTGGGACCCAGTCGTCCATCTTTAGCACAGGAAGTCATGTTAGTTGCCTTCTCATTCCGGAGACAAAAAACCCAGTACCCATAAATAAAATACAGAAAAGCTCACTGTATCTCGCACTGTGTAAAGATTTCAGTCTATACTCAGCTGGTTGCAAAGCAGGATGGACGGCAGAGGGCAAGAGCCTGCGGCTGACTGCTGAGTCAGATCCAACTGAACCATGGAGTGGACACTGGTCCCTGGCATTAGACAGCACTGGAACTGTCTCTATTTGTCAATGCCGGAGCAATTACAGCAATGATAAAAGGTATGTTGGGTTACAATGCAAAGCACAAACCAAGCACCTGTGCACCTGCCTCCCCCAGACTAATAGTAGAAAGAAAAAAAAAAAATAGGTAAGTTCAAATTGTGGCATATTCTTAAAATTTAGTTGACCAATAGGCTTTGAAAACTGTCAATTTAAAAAAACAAAAAAAAAAAAACAAAAAAAGAGCTTCACAGATGAACACACACTTCTCAGAGAAATGGTAAATAAATATATGAAAAACTGTCTGACATCACTGATCATCCCAGAAGTGCACATTAAAACAACACTGAGATTTCATCTCACCCCAGAAAGAACGGCTGTCCTCAAGAAGTCAACCAATAACAAATGCTGGAGGGGCCATGGGGGGAGAAGGAGCTCTTCATCACTGTTGGGGGGAGTGCAGGCTGGTGCGACCACTGTGGGCATCAGGATGGACAGATTGCTTTAAAAAGCTTAGACTGGAGGTCCCCGTCAGCCCAGCTATTACCCTCCTGAGTATCTTTCCAGAAGAACTGAAAACATCATACCACGGATATATGGGCACTCATGTCTATAGGCACATACTTTGTCACAGCTAAATCCTGGAGACAGCCCACATGCCCATCCACTGAGGAATGAATAGAAAGATGTGCTGTTTTGTACAATGGAGTTTTACTCAGTTACTAAAATAAAAATGATAAATTCCAGGCTTCTGTAGGTAAATACATGCAACCAGAGATGGTTCTCACAAGTGAAATAACTTAGACCCACATGTGTAAGTATCATATTGATCCCTAGTGTAAGTGCCTGAAAGACTAAATAAAATCTGAAAGGTACAAAAGATACTGTGAAAGGGAAACAGTGTTCAAAAGGAAGGAACAATGGGTCTAAGAGAAAGGAGAAAACAAAGAAGGAAGGGAAATATATACATAATGCTATGGTTTGTATCTAGTTGATCTAGTTGTCCCCAAAGCCTCATATAAATTATGGGTCTGTCAACTGCATGGCTCGAGGGGCGGGACCAAAGGACCAGGGTGGGGCTTCAGGGGCATAGCCAAGAGAGGCGCAAACCATTAAACAGACAGCATGCCCTGTCAGAGGCTCCCCAGCTCCCAGCCCACCACCACCACCACCGCCCCAGGTGGCAGTCACTCGGAGGTATGGAGCAAATCATCCTGGACACAGGGGTGTAGTCTCCAGGTCTTTCTGTGTAATTCATGCTACTTTAAATTATGAAACCTCCAGTAACTGTGAGATAAATAAACCTTGCCTTCCCTAAGCTTGTGTGTCAGGTATTTGTCCCAGCAATGACAGAACAGGAACTAAGACCTATCTATCTATCTATCTATCTATCTATCTATCTATCTATCTATCTATCTATCTACTTTGACAACTGTACTGCTGACTTCTGCTTGTCCTTTTTTTCTTTCATTTATGTATTTGGTACAGGCTCTCACTATGCACCTCTGACTCAGTGATCCCTCTGTTTTCAGCCTCCCCAGCACTGGGATTACAGGGATGCACTACTACACCCAGACTCAGTCACCAGCTCAGTGCACCCCAGGGGTGGAGCCAGTATGGCTTGCAGGACCAGGAATCAAACTACAGTCCCCATATTTGCTCAAGTAAATGCTTAGCCACTGAGCTATCTTGCTGGCCTTTCTGCTTGTCTTTTCAAAGAAGCGGTTAGTGCTTATTTTTTTGTTTTGTTTTGTTTTTTCTTTCTTCTTGTTAACTTCTTACCAATTTTGCATCTGAATATCTGGTAATCTGAACAACTGATTTGACGACAACAATATGCAAAATAACCATTGTTCAATTAGCATTTTGTCTAATAAATTCCATACTGTTTCTAATGGTTTATTTTAACTATATTTTATTCTCTTTAAACAATGAAAAAAAAAGAGGGCGAGTAAGATAGTTCAGTGGACTAAGTGCCTGCTTAGGCAAGTGCAGGGACTAGGGTTTAATCCCCAGCACCACAGGCCCTGCTAGCCCCACCCCCAGCACACTGAGGCAACCAATAAGACCCAGCGTGGTGGCACATGCCTGTAATTCCACCACTGGAGAAGATGAAAGCAGGAGATCACCAGGAGTCCAAGCTCCGTGAGACCCTGTACCAAATAAATACATTTTTTAAAAAAATTTTTAAAGGAAAATGTCATAATCAAGGGAAACCTAAGGAGATGCAGTTGTATCATGAACGAAACCTGTAACACATAAAAGATATAAGTAAAAGCTTGGAAAATGTGAATAAATGGTATAAATTTCAGTTAAAGCTACTGTGTCAATAGTGCTTCATTAATTTTAACACATACACTAAACTAACATAAGACATGCATGGGAAGGAAAATCTCAAATTCTGTGCATTATCTTTGCACTTGTTCCCTGACCATGATACCCTATCATGGGGAGAAGCGAGCGAGGGAAGGAGAGGGTGGAGAGAGAGAGAGAGAGAGAGAGAGAGAGAGAGAAGGTGCTTGGCAGATGGCACAGGACACAGGTAAGCCTCTCAGCCTACTTAGGTTGGCTGCTACACCCTCATCCCACAAAGGAGGCAAATAAGATGGGGGCGGGGTTACTTGCCCGCATCACGAGGAGGGAGGGCGGAGCCAGAAGTCAGATCCCAGCAGTCTAGCTCCAGAGCAGGTTCTCTTCATCACAGTGCTGCCTGTGAGGCGCACAAAGTACTTTCCGATCCACCCAATTTGCTTCTCAAACCCCACCCACAGACAGTACTTCTAGCCCAAGCTTCAGCTGCTAGGCTCTGCTACACAGAGCCGTACCCCAACTGGCACCTCCTTGGATTTGCCCTCCACAGCCCAGTCCTCCAGCTACCTCCTTCACCAGGTGCCTCAAGAGTGCAACTGACGGTCGGTCAGATGGCTCAGTGGATTAAAGCGCCTACTCAGGCAGAGTGCAGTGCCCCTGGTTCAATCCCTGGTGTGCCATGCCAGCCCCACCCCTGGCACACACGGAGATGGCGATTGAGACTGGGCGTGCTGGTGCATGCCTGTAATTCCAGTACCTGGAAGGCTGAAAACAGGAGAATCACTACAAGTCCGATCTACATAGCGAGACCCTATAGACCCTGTCCTAAATGCAAAAAAAAAAAAAAGAGTACAGCTCAGCTGCTGCCATTCCACTCTCCTTCCTGACCAACTGCAGGCAGGCTTCTCCAGCTATTCTGGAACAAAAATTCAGCATCACTTCCTAGACCTGGCAGCCAGGCAAAGGGTCTGGGTCACGAAGCCATGGCAACATGAAGTGCACACGAGGGTGGTGCGGGTTCTGCTTGCACAGGCACAAGGAAGTCTGGAAAGATCTAAAATTCTAGGTAGGTTCTAAGAGATGCCAGCCAAGATTTACCAGGACGAGGAAAGCATGGGTTCCCACAGCCCCTAACTTCAAGACAATGGGCTAGGTGTGAGAGAAAGGAAGGTCACCCCAGGAGAAAGCTTCCTGGTCTTGAATGGGCCAGTAGGAATGCGGCTCTGAATGTAGCTGACACGTGGCACAGGGGATGGGTTCCTCACATTGGAAACCATGGCACAAAGCCTGCGTAGATCTGCACCTGGGGTGGTGTAAGATATAGCACCCTGGATGGGACCAAGGAGTCCTCCTACCGCAGCGTGGCAGCACTGGAAAAGCCAAGTGGTTACCGCGATGCTCAACTTGGTTAGGAAACAGAACAGGTAATTCTGAATTCTTCCTTGAAGCCCAGCATCACTGGCCCAGGCAGAGCAGGGCACCAGAAAATGCCAGAGCTCTGCAGTCAGACCAAGCTGCTGTCTGTACCTTTTCAATTGTAAAGTGGAAGCACTAGCACTAACCTTTAGCTCGAAAAGCAATTGTGAACATTAAACTGTTTTGTAGATGTCAAGCTCTTAGGCTAGCTGACACCCAAGAGGGCTCAAAAATACTACTTTTCTATCATTCAGGTTACTGTGGTGAGTACAGTGCTAGAAACAACCCTACGCCAGTGAAACCAGTCGTGGTGGTCGGCACCTAGAGTCTCAGCACTCTGGAAGGCTGAGGCAGGAAGATCAGAAGTCTGAGTCCCAGCTGGATAAATGAGGGAGACCTGTCTCAAAATAAAATAGGCTAGGAGGTAGCTCACTGAAGATCTTGGGTTCAATCTCAGTGCTGAAAGGCAAAAACGGAAGGAGGGAGGGAGGGAGGGAGGGAGGGATGGCAAATCTGGGAGCTGAACTTGAAGACCAGCCTTGGCTCTCTGAGTATTTGTGGTTGCACCTTTAAGAATTTATTGTCTGTCGCTATGGACCACATGCTGGGCACACTGGGCAGAGACATGGAGAGGAAGCCCTCGGGCTTTGAAGAAAGTACGTAGGAGTACATTCCAGTAGACACTGGAGAAAGTCCTCTGCACATGTGCTAAACAGGAAGACGGGTACCCAAGGTCTCCTTCCAAGGAGCACCATGGCAGAGCAAATGGTTGGCTGACTGTTTCCCGATGTCAGCTCCTCTAGGGCTATTCACGGGTGTCTCTCAGGGTGTCTCAGTTACTCTCGTTGCTGGGATAAGTACCCGACATGCAACATGAAGGAAGGAAAGGTTTATTTAGCTCACAGTGTGTGGGGGTTTCAGTCTATACTCAGCTGGGTCCAAGGCAGAGTGGCACAGGGCAGAGAATGACCTTTCATGGTGGTGGCAAAGAGCAAGAGCATGAAGGAAGGAGTAGCAGCAACAACAGCTACAGAGAGGAAGTCTGTCTCCCTTAAGGCGCACTGAGGCTACCAGCCCAGGCTGGGTGCAGTGCTCACACTCCTAATCTCAGCAGCACTCATACCCACAATCCCACGGATCATGAGTAAATCACAATCTCTAGAAGCCCCTGTCCCATGACTACATGAGACTTCACGGGGACTAGACACAGATCATTACATAGGGATGCCCAGTTTGAGCACACATCGTTCCCAGGTGGACTGCGCATGCGTGTGAGGACCAGTTAGAGGGGCATTTGCCCACCGTGGGCTACTCTAGCAGCCTGTGTCACGTTAGGCGTTAGAGAAATGACGCATTTCTCTTTTCCTTCTGCCCAATCTTACTTTTGCCTCTTTTCTTGCATGAGTTTTGAGCCCTAAGAACTCTTTTGTGCTCTATTATCTATGTAACTGGACTGGGAAGATAGTTTGGTGGTCTATGTGCCCTCCTGGCAAGCTCAAGGACCCGAGCTCAATCTCCGGTACCATGTGCTGTGCTGGCCCAACTCTATGCCTGTAATCCCAACACTGAGTAGTAGGCTAAGACAGGAGGATCGCTGAGTCCGCTGTACAGCAAGGCCCTAGATCAAATAAATCATCATCATCACCATCATCATCATCATCATCATCATCATCATCATCATCATCATCATCAAATCTATGTAACCAACATCTGCAACCCAACTTTTGACAAGAAGAAAAGGACTTGGTCTAGGACACTGTAGGCAAATAAATAGCCGCACTAAAGAGCTGGGGAGGTTTCACCCTACAAGACATGGCTAGGTTGATTACATTTTAAGGAAAGGAAAATAGGAGACCTAAGGTCCCCGGCTCTGACTTAAACACAGAAACACCAATTCCATGAGATTAGCCTTCTGCAGAAATGGAGCCCCAAAAAACATCTGCAAATGTGAGGCAGAGGAATTGAAGACTGCTGAAAACCCCAATCAAGGTGATGTGGGAGAAATCTCAAAGAGTGACAACTGCAGTGTGATGGTCGTGTGCTAAGCAGAAGGCTGCCTAACCAGTGGCATTGTGCCCTGCTTAGAGGAAGCCTGAAGAGAAACCAGGACGCAAAGCAGAAAGGCATCTCAGAGGGTGACAAGCTCAGGGCTGGCCTTGCCTGACAAGGTACTTTGCTCGGGTTATTGTTATTGTTGTTTTCAGTTCCCAGGGGCAAAAAAAAAGGAAAGCATTTTTCTCTGCTTTAAAAATTATCTAGTAAAAGAAGTGTTCTTTGTTGAGCTCCACAGAATGTAGTTTCCAGAAGAGCCCCTCAGCTTGACCGTCTGTGGCTGACTACAGGCCCACAGGTCCGGGCACTATATCTAGACACGCCCGGTTCATCCTTTACTTTCTACTTCAGATCACCACTGTGATTTTGAGGAACTGAGAATCCCTAAGTCTAAATGATATTCACAGCATTTAGTTATACCAGTCCAAGCACGGAGATCTGCATCTTAGTTTCCTGGGCACTGGGATCACAGTGCAAAGCCAGCCCTTCCACACCTCCCCTGAGGTTTCCTGGCCCTTTTGAAAAATGTGAAAGAGAATGCAAGCTGGGGTACAGTGGGGGGTGGTTCTCACACAGAGATCTCATTCAGTGTATAAAATGTAACAGGCAATAGAATTGCATAACAGACAGTAAGTAAGGTGAATACACCCAGTGACACAAAATAGAATTGCAGAGGAAATTTCAAAAGAAACTTTCACGTGAAGCACAGCTTTTTGTTATAAACCACATAATATGATTTCACATTAAAATATACGAATGTTCAAACATAGGAAACAAAAAATTGGGGAATACTTTATTTTGGCAAAAGTGAAAAAATAGTTTGAGATACAGTGTTATACTTAGAGGAAAAAAATATTTATCTAGCAGTTTTAAAGACATCTAGTCAGTGCATCCCTGTGAGCTCCATATACCGATGTTCCTCGATTCACTCCTAATAGCATGCAGCCACATCGAGGAGCCCACTGAGGAGGGTGGTACTGTGCATGCTCTTCACAGAGTTAAACTTACTGGAGACAGACCACACAGGGCCCAGCGCTATTAAGAAACCTTTCTCTGAACACAGGCTCCTTAAAATGCCTCTGATCATTTTTCCTTCCCTTCAAGGTGAGGCTATCCTAGTCTGTCTGAGATAAATATCTGACCTGCCTGACAGCTACTGTAAATTATTGAGTCGACATTCTCAGATACCATCTATGATCCAGTTCCAAGAGCACATCAAACATAGCTCTGTCCCTAAGAGATGGAGCTCTTCTAGGCAAACTGGCACAAGACACAGACCCTGGGTGGGACTGGTTTTCACCAGGGGCAATGCCACCTTGGGTGTAGTCCCGGAGGAACCTAATCATAGTCTCTGCTCTCAGCCACTGCACTGGGAACCACAGGAGACATGCAATGGAATCCGAACTCGAGATTTTATCTCACTCTTCCCACTGCAGGGACCACAGGCAATGCGTCTTTATACCTTTGCATCTTCAGTGCTTTGCAGACCATCCGTCAGTATTAGTTGAATGAATGCATGCATGATGTTAAATGAGGCTACTTACAAGGTGACACGAGACCACCGCAGGGACTAATTCAAGGACAGCACCTTGAAAATGGCACTGTAGCAACTTTGCAGGAGGCAGTAGGGAGACAGAGGTGACCGTCACTGGTCCCATCATAAGCGGTTGTAAGGACGGTAACAGTGCATGACGCACTCTGCTTTGTTAGGTACCTAATAAATGTAGGTGCAAGGGCAACGCAGCAGCACAACCATCCACCCCTGTCAACCAACTGCCACAGCCACCCTCAACCTGACCAACTGGTGGGACACTACCTCCCCTCACATATTAAAAGCTTCAGCAGATGCATTGGCAACACAATAATTGCAGCAACTTCCGCTTCTCCATGTTGCAGTCTACGGTCTGTCTCCTGTGTGTGGCGTCAGTCAGTCAGCAGAAGAGCTGGCACCACAATAAGCAGACAGTAGCACCATGCCCCACACCACGGGAGCCTCTGGGGTCTGTCTCACATTCTGCCCTTGGTTACCATGAGCATAGTGTTTCATTAACCTTTCCTGATGAACATCCTCCCCTTCCACGTTGCTGTCTGTTATGTTTTGTACATAGTTGTCCCCCCAAAGCTTCATGGAAATCATGGGCCTGTCAAGCACATGGCTTGAGGGGAGGGGCGAAAGGACCAGGACCATGGGGCTTGAGGGGCGTGGGCAAAGAGGCACCAACCATTAAACTGACAGCACGCGCTGTCAAAGGCTCTTGCCCCACAACTCCCAATCCCAGGCGGAGGTTTCTTAGAGGCATGGAGCGAATCATCCTGGACAGGGCAGAGCCCCAGCCTCTCCTCCAGACCCTATCAAGTGGGAGCAGCGTCTTGAAACCTCCAGTAACTGTGAGCTAAATAAACCTTTCCACCCCTAAGCTTGTGTGTTGGGTGTGTGTCCCAGCAACGAGTGAAAAGTAAATAAGACACTCTCCACACATTTTCTCCTTATTAGTTCTTCACCCACATGTCTCATTTTTCAAATTTTACTTCAGCATCAATGTACCCAGCCCAACATAGCTGAAAATTACTGCAAAACAATGCCAAGCTCAACATAGATCCTATGTACCACATGGAAATCTAAAACATCCAGACCTTAAGAATAATTTTCTAGTATTCTCTTATTTGGACTCAGATAGCCAAAATAACTGGGTGTTTGAATCGCTCCAGGAATACTGACTGAATCTTTCTAATACATAAGTAGCAGCCACACAGCCTTCGTGATAGAAAGGCTTTAAAGATGCTCCTCATCATACTTCCAGTGAAACACAGCAGACAAGCATGGACCACCAGACAATAACCAAGCTCTTACAGTTTAGGTCTAAGTGTCCATCACAGAGCCCCCTGCAGTCATGCGGTGGCTTCTGGAGTTAGTGACTGACTACCGTTGGTGTGGTTGCTGCACCAACCCTGGGGCGGGTAATCTGCATTACAATGTGAGTGGAGGAAAGGGGCTAGCCCGCTGCCTGGGCTGCTAGCACTCCCTTTGCTCTTGCTCTTGGCCACCACCATGACAGCTTACCCTCTGCCACGTGCTGCTGTGCCTCGGAGCCAGCTGAGTATGGACTGAAACCTCCACTAACTGTGAGCTAAATAAACCTCTCCTTCCCTCACTTTCAGTATCGGGCATCTGTCCCCACAATGGGAGAAGAGCAACTGAGACACAGCAGTGTAAGAAATTCCTGAACGTGCGATCCAGGCTCCGTCTGGCTGGGGATCCGAGCTACAGTGACTCCGGGAGTAAAGAAAAGAAACGCAGCTGGCAGCTGATGAGCTCAGCCTCTTCCAGAGAGCTTCAGCAAGTTGCTTTCACTCCTCCAGGTACCCACTGCCCCACTGCACAGGGAGAACGCTGGCCACCTGGAAAGGCATGTCCAGCTCTGCACTCTGGCACAGCACAAGCGAAGGAAGGCTTCCCCTGGAGGCGCTCCTTTCACTAGGCTTTTTATAAATAAACATAAAGGCGGGGGAGCTGTCAGGACCCCTGCAGCGGGCGGCGGGGAGGGACACTGCGCCCGGCGCCCCAGTTTGGCCGCCTTGCCTGGCCCGCGTGCCACATGTGGCCCCAGAGGCCGGCGAGTGCATGGCGGAAGTCTCCTGTCCTCTCCAGCGATCTGAAGACTTCACAGAATCACTCCAGGCCATAGAGAACAGAACTATAAACAGAAAACCATGACTTCCAGTGAAAATTCCCCAAATCAGTAACAGAGTTCTCAACATTTGCTTCATCAGCAGGCTATAGAATTGTTATCAAAGCTCTAGAAAATGCTTCATTTGTATGCTTGAGCCCATTACTGCCATCTTTTGGGTAGCGGCTAAAGATCTCTTGGTTTAAGATGAATTACCATTGGGGCCTTTGTCTGAAGGAGAAAAATGTAACAACCGCAACAAAGGTCTAAACAGTGTAGATTTCTCCTGCCTATTACAGGGTGAGTCACAAAGCTTTATTGGTATTTTAGGATGAAGAAATGGCAGAAATGTATGAAACATTAAATAAACTACATTTGCTTTTGGAAAAACAAATAAATAAAATAAATAAACGTAAGGCTGTTGCTGGGCTCGGGAGATAGCTCTGAGGCACAAATGCCTGCCTGCCGGGCAAGTGCAACGTCGTGAGTTTGAACCCCGCTCCCACAAAAAAAAAGAAAGAAAGAAAGAAAGAAAAGACTGTAGCCACTGATCTTTGCATTTCCAGCTGCCTAGGTGAAATAGTATAGAAAGCACCTTAAGACTGCAAGCCATGCCCTACTAATCCTGTCAGAACCCTGCTTGTTTTTAAATGGGCCTCTAGATCCCAGTCTCACTGCTCTTTAATTTGGGAATTAGAAGATGCGTTAAAACTGCTCGCTGTTAAGTCATAATTGCACAGCACCTTCAACTGCAAACGAGCGTTAATGTATACTCACCCCTCCCACACCAGCGGCCTTGGTGCTAACGACCCAGAAATATCCATGAGAGAAAAGTGAATGCCAGGAAGGGAGGCTGGCAGGGCTGTAATACAGACACACAGAGTCTCCAAACAAGGTTTCAGTACTTTCAGCAGACAGCGACCTCAGGCTAGCAATAACTTGCATACCATTCGTGCCTGTAGTTTCTCACCCAGTGCTGGATACATACACGCTGGTTATGAACATCCCCCTCCTATCAACATGCCACACACGATTATGTCTGCTGGGGACAATATGTCCATGAGAACTGACATTTGTTAAACAGCTTCAAAGTGCTAGTAATTTCAGAAATGTCACCACCCACCCAAGTTGGAAAACACCATCTAGCACCAGAAGAAGAGGGTAAGGGAAAGAGGCCATGAGCAGTTAGTAGTGCTGGTTATTTGCCTGGTTGCAGACAAATAACAGGCATCTTGCTTACAAATACTCTGGTTACAAGACGGTCCCCGTGGGATGCTGAAGAGCCTACGTTCTCAAGAGTAATACAGGGTCAGCCTACATGCACCTACCGCTGTTATAGGTGAGCCTATCACCTTGTACACTATCGGTGGGCCGCGGCAGTAATCACACATTCAGACGCTGCTAGAGGTGATAGTGCACTCAAAAACCAAGGAACTGATCTGTGCCCAGCCTACCCACCCATTTCTCTGTGAGGTTGCAAGAGAGAAACAGTGACATTAAGCTTGATAACAAATGGAAGTCATGTGCCACAGTAGCCAAAACTCCAAGGCAAAGCTATAGATGCATGAGATGTAGTCGGTGGTTCCAACTCTGAGAGCTGAGCTCCTAAGAGTCTTCATCTGGCTGCAGAGAGAGAAGGCATTCTAGAGAGCCCAGAAACACCGATGAGAGGAGAAAGGGCGGGCAGGAAACTGGAGGAGTGGGTGGATGTTCTCCACACATTGAGGGCCCCACAGAGAATGGACAGTCTTCTGGGGAGTCCATGATGAGGGGCAGAAAGGCTGGGGAGTGGCTATAGGTGTTGTCCCTTGTGTCTTACAGACGCCAGGTGTTCTGGTTTATGTCTAGTTGTCCCCCCAAAGCCTCATGCAATCATGGGGTGGGGACTTCTATAGATTGAGACTTGACTCATGAGTCACTGGGATTATGTGTTTTAATACTGATCTAGACTTTGAGACTTGATTCATGATCCCTAGGATTATGTGTTTTAAGTACTTCTGGGATTATGGGTACAGCCTAAGGCAGATAGGCTGAGGCAGAGACCCTGAATTTAATACAAAGAGAGACAGAGAGACAAAGAGACAGACTAGCACTGTTGCTCTCTGCTCCCCTGGTTGGTCGGTTGCCTCTGTCGCGATGGTTGCTGTTCCACCACCATCAACTGTATGCACTCTGCCCTGTTCCACTCAGCCTTGGGACAGCCAAATATGGTCTGAAACCTCCAGTAACTGTGAGCTAAATAAACCTTTCCTTCCTTCATTTTGAGTGTTGGGTATTTGTCCAGCAATGAGTAAAAAGTAACTAAGACACCAGGCAAAGCATTGGACCAAATGAAATTTCAGGGGTTCACTGAGAAGATAAAAGATAGCCCCCACTCCGACATGACACTTTTCTACAGGTTTTATTCGTTCAATCTTCCACTCCTACTACGTAAAGTTGTACAACTGTATCCATTTTATAAATGACAACCTGGCTTCAAGGAGCCACTCAGGTGAGGGGGACAGACACTAGCAAGTGACAAAGGTCGGACTGAAGTCTCACGGCAAGCCTTCCTTTGGGCTGGCTTGCTACATTCACCACAGAAGAGATGGGCCTAAGGTGACGCACAACTGGGCCAAGAACAGCCCCACCGTCGTGAGAGGCAGCCCTCCGGCTCGTGTCTCTGAGTCGCCCATCATGGGTAGCTTTGCCTCTGCAAATTAAAGTCATCTGAACTGTGATGACTCAAGCAGGGGTGCATAGACAATATTAAAAATGAAATGCCATTTCAAGTTAATGAAACATCTGAAAGTTTTTCTACCTTGGGGCTGCAAAACTGCCACTAATGCCAAAGCTCATAAACACCATCTTTATCAAGAACAGAAGAAATTGAAAATAAATGCTGTTCATTGATGAAGACAAGGGGAGAGACCTGGGTCCCCCAGCATCAAACCCTAGCTCCAAAGGGGAGAACACTGTGATATAACCAAGTATGCAAACATGCAAAAGACACAGGTGTACATAGTACTCTGAATACAGACATTTGAAACAGTGTAAAAGGGAAGGAACAATAAACCGCCTTTTAAATCTTGTGGGAAATCCATATATAGGTACTGTAAGCATGCCTAAAATCAGGAAATTCCAACATGATGAAAAGCAAGTATAGAAAAATAACATGGCCAAACAGTTTCTAGGCTACAGCTGAAGCAAATATGAGAAACTAGATGTTATATCTTCTGATTCCAAGATATGCCCTAGATGGATATGGTTTTAATTAAATTTCTGATATGAGCTTGTTTTCTCATCAATTGCTTCCAAAGGGAAAATGCAGGAAGAAAAAAAAAAAAAACCTAGTGGAGGTGGAAGATATAAACAGGATTTGAGGTCTAGCAGGCTACTTCCACTTCAGAAGGTAAATATGTCCTGGAAATTATGGCCATTGTTCTTTAGATTACTTAATATATCCTGTGTTGCCACTAGGATTTTTTTTTTTACAGGAAAGGTCTACAGGTATTCAGGGTCTCACTACTAGATTGGACTCATAATGATCCGCCTGTTTACAGCCTCCCAAGAGCTGGGATTATGGGGTATGCCACAACACCCAATCTCCATTGATATCTCAGTGTGCTCAGGGGCAGGGCCGGCACAGCAGGCACAGAAATTGAAACTCTGGCCCCTGTGCCTGCTTGCAGGCACTTTAGTCCACTGAGCTATTTGGCCAACCATTACAATTTTATTTTTAAAAGGATATTTTTAAGAAGCAGACAAATAAAAATGGTGCTTTAGCTTAACATCTTAGCATTATATATAAAAATATCATGATAGAAAAGATTTACATTTTACTCTTCTTTTTGTCATTTTATCATGGACTTAAGAAAAGGATCACACTGATATTAATCTGCTATGGTTTGAGGGTGACCCCCAAAGTGCATGTGTTGCAACTCACTCAACAGTGCAATAATAGTGTTGGGAGGTGGGGCTTCCTGCACGGTTATCAGACCAAGAAGGCCAAACTCCGATGGATGGATTAATATCACCACCACAGGAATGGATTGGCAGTCGCGAAGGTGGACCGGCATAAAGGTGAGTGCAGCCCTTCTTGCCTGCCCTCTTCCCCCATGAGGCATGCAGCATGAAGGCTCTCACCAGATCTCACCTTCTGTACTTCCCAGCCTGCAGAACCATCAGCCAAGTATACTTTTCTTTATAAACTAAGCAGCCCATGGTGCTATGTTATAGCAACACAAAGTGGATTGAGACATGCTTATCCTTGTTTTATGAAAACCTCCTAAAGAGAGCAAGAAGGGGCTGGGGAGATAGCTCCATGGCACAAGTGCCTGCCCGGCAAGAGCAAGGTCATGAGATCGAACCCCAGTCCCACAAAAAAAAAAAAAAAAAGAGAGAGCAAGACATGGCAG
>PVJA010015183.1:0-45901 GCA_004027025.1 Myocastor coypus | reverse complement strand
TTTTTTTGTATCTTCCAGGGTCAAATCCCCTCAGGATTAAATTTGAGACCATAGAATGTACTTTGTAGAACTGTTGTTAGTGTCAGCCTTCGGGATGAGTCACGGCCATTGCTTGGCTATTTTGCTTTCTGTGAAAGCCTGAGAGAATGTTTTTCTCTGGGTGACTCTCCTTAGATGCACTGCAGTTCATTCATCCCTTTCCTCTGAGGTCCCATAATCTCCTTGACCAGGAAATTTGGGACACCTCTGAGTTATAGGATATTACAGCACAGGTTAGAACCTAATTCTAAATCACTCACTCAGCTGACATGTTCTGGGTATGGTCTGACCTGCTTGGGGCAAGTGCTTGTCCTGGGTGTTCCTTTCTGTTTAGCTCTCTTTAATTATCTTCTTGTTTAGGGAAGAGCCGAACTGCCCAAGTGCTATCAAGAAAGCACATGATCTTAGCCCAACACGAGTTTCACGTCAGTGCTGATAATTCAGTAGCACAGGAGATGGTTATAATTATCACCTAACGGAGAGGAAACACTTCAGGAAGCAGCGATCCAATCTCAGGAATAAGAACTAGTGCAAGTCATGAAACTCGTTTATTCTTGCAAGTCAAACGCACCTGGAAAATGGTCTAGGCATAAAAGATTCCCTGTACTGAAAAAACAAAAACAAACAAACAAACAAACCCCAAAATGTTATTTTCTGGGGAAAAGGAAACTGCTATGTTTTCATTCCCAACACAATCAGTGGGAGCTATTGCCTAGCTAGCATAACCGTCCACTCCTTCATTGCAGAAGCAGGATGGGTGATTTTTAAAGTCTGTTTAAGCATGGAGTCCACCCAGACCTCAGCAGGAGGTGGGTGGCCTGTGCTTTGTCCTGTGACACACTTCTCTCTTGTTTCTGAACACTGCAGCAGTCTAAAAGGGTTTGATGGACTGTCTTGCGATGATGCCGGGTTCATGGCTGAGCTCGGCATGCCCCGAAGCATTTAATTTGGAGTGTAATTTGGGTTCAGGTTGGATTTTCAGATGTAAACAAAGAGACTTAAAAAGTCTGCCCTACTAAAACTCTGAATATAAGTGAGTAAACTATAAATATAATAAATATAAAAATGAAGTACCTTAAAAAAAATGAAGTACCTTTCAGTAATGTGAAGCAAGTACTGAAAACTGCCATTAAAAATCATACAACACCTGGGCTTCATGCCTTGCTGGCCCCACCTCCAGGGAGAGCTGAGACTATAATTGAGACTGGGCGTGGTGGTTCACACCTGTAATCCCAGCTTTTGGGAGGCTGTAAACAGGTGGATCACTAGGAGTCTAATCTAGTAGTGAGACCCTGACCACCCTGCAGACCCCTCCCACCCTTAAAAGAATCATACAACATCACTGAGAAAATGAGCATATTGACTTAGATACTAGAATGACGGTATGGAGCTTGATGTGAATACTGAGCACAGTGTCTTTCCATGGATGTCATAGGTGTCTTTCAGATGTAAGGAAATGATGGCAGTGTCTTTGACTCTGCTGAACGCAGGGCATGTTGCCTATTTCTAGGAGTAATGTCTAATAAGAAGTTGGGTTTCATGGTTGGCAATGGCCAGAAGTAATATTGATAGGACAGTCTGAGTTGGCACATTCACCACATATTTATAAAATATAATTGCTCACTTCTTAACTTATTTAAATAGTTTAAGCTCCTAACTTTTGATGTTCAATTTTTTTTCTATTATCAAAAGATAACAATTGTAACACAGTTGCTGGCCAATAGGCAATGAAAAAGGAATTCTTATATCCTATGGATGGAAGGTGAGTTAGAGTCAATATAGAATATACCAGAGAGGCTCCTCTTACAAAGAAACCAGCCACTGACCAGCAGAAACCAGCTACTGACCAACAGAAACCATCCACTGACCAACAGAAACCAGCCACTGACCAACAGAAACCAGCCACTGACCAACAGAAACCAGCCACTGACCAACAGAAACCAGCTACTGACTGGTCAGTGTTGCCAAAGACTAAAGGTCAGAAGGCTAACTTACCTTTTTATTATTGTTACTCCCACATAATCCCCAAAGCAAGATGAGACAAAGAAAAATCAAAATAATGAAGAAGAAATTCAGATCCATGCTAAACGTGAGTGAAAAGATGGTGTGGCTAAAAATAGAAATGACAACACTGTCCCTTATTTTCCTCATTTATTTCAGAAACTTAACAGTGAGATTTAGAATGCCAAAGTTGAATCAGCTCAACTCAGATGCTGTGGAAAGATTTGATGTGTAACCTTTGGTTAGCCCACTTCGGTTTCGCTCCTCGGTATCACCCTTTACTTTCTCTAAGCATCTTTAAATTACTTCAGTTAAGACTTATTTGAAACAAATAGAGTCCAGTGTCAATTAATAAAAACCACAAGTCTCTTTGCAGAATAGCTGTGTATACAATTTTGTATTACATATTTTAATATTTGTAGTGATAAATTATAGACTGTGAGCTTCTGAATGTTGGAACATCAAGCAATAGCTTTATAATACAGGGTCATGATAATTCTATTGCCATTTTTTAAATCTAAAAATCTCAGTTTCAGCTAAGGTGTTTTAAAAATTATCAACCTTGTCCTTTTTCTTGATGAAATGGGATAAAATTTGAGAAAAAAATAATAGAGGAAACATTTAAAAATGACTTAGACATACTGATCCAAATGATCTTAGCTTGCTATCAGGGTTTGCTGCTGGAAGTTTTTCCATTACCTGTCATCAAGAGGAAGAGAACTGCGGTTCTTATAAATGATGTTGCAGAGCAGTTGCAGCAGAAAAATGGCAGCCACTGCTTTATCAAATTACTTTTTATCTATAGTACCAGTCTCCGTGCTGCCATGGTATTGTAAATTAGGTGGTAATGTTAGGAAAGGGGAGTTGTCACCTGGTTTCAAGTCTCTCCTTCTGGCGCTAATGAAATAACCCTGTCTTTTAAGTAAATCCCACAACCCTCTATCTATACTTTACAGTCTTTGTTAGTGGCCTTGTTTGGTGCTCATGTGTTCTGATGATGAAATCAGTTTAAAGGAAGGTTTCATTTCATTAATGTTGTGGGACTCTGCGTTAGTCGAGAAGTAGTATTAATTTGAAGAATGGTTAATTTAACACAGAGTATCTAAATCCTTTGACATGCCATTTTCCAAGTGAATTTACTTCAGTAAACTTTAATGAGTTGTAGTGATTTTAATAAATACTATTTATCTACAAAGAGTGGTGTGGGTTTGATGGGGAAAAAAAAAAAGTCCTAATACTTGTTCAGAGCCTGTTACGGGATTGGTGTTTTACGTTGTTCAGTGCTCACTATTTGATCCTTACAGACAATCCTTTGGTACCGTATTATTACAATCATTCCTTTATATCTGCAAACTTTTGCCAATGCTAAATCACACAGCTTCAAAGAAGCAGACTCAAGGCTTTCCAGACACTAAATACGTGCTTTGATGCTACCTGTCTTAGCTAGCTTGGACTGCTACAACTACACTGAGAAGCAGAACTTTACTTCTCACGATTATGCAGGCTGGAAGTCTGAGATCTGGGTCTAGCACAGTCAGGCTTGGGGGAAGCCCTTTTTTCTGGGTTGCAGATTTCTGTCCTCTTATGTGGGAGAGAAAATTGAAGGGAGCTTCTTGGGTTTTCTGTTATAAGGACACTAATCCCATTCACAAGGGCTCTATCCTCAGGAACTAATTATCTTCCTAGTTAACTGTGGTTTGCCAACTTGAATGGGTTATAGAATGCCTAGTGAATTAGGAGGCAAAGCTCTGGGTGTGTCTTGGATACTGACATGCAGACGGAGAAGGGAAGAACCAGATGGCAGCAAGGAACATGCTTGTAGCCTGGATGGAATAAAAAGGGAGAGGGAAGGAAGTCTGCCATTTTGCTTCCTTGGTTTTCGTCAGTGCTTTGGATGTTTGTCTCCAGTCCTTTCAGGCCTCCGCTGTGGGCTCTTCAGTCTTCCCCACCTTCCTGCTTTCCCACGTGAACTCCAGGCATTTCATCTTTGGCCAAATGCATCAACCCTCCAGGGCACAGGCGGCATGTGGCATTCTTCAACCTTGGATTTCATATCTTTTGGTATAGTACATCTGTTCTTCTAGTGGACCCTAGTGGATACAACCCCTCAACCCCTAACCCCATGCTATCACATTGGGAGTTAAGATTTCAGCATGTGAAGCTTGAGGGAAAGGATAAAGTCAGCTAAGTGCGTTATCCTATATCATTCTCAGGCACTTTACATAGAGGGAACTATGCGAAAGGCAAGGACAATTATGCTTATTTAGTTTGAATGTGACTTTAAAATGATCTAATGTGTAAGGTGATGTGTGAAATTAGTTGAGGCACCTCTGTCTTTGTTGTAGGCACCGAGAACCTTTATAGGTGAACAAGCAGCTTAATTACACAGAGAACCCATTTACTCCTCTGTGAAATGAAGAAATTGGCTTCAGTATTTCATGTCGTTTACTAAGTCTGAAATGCTTTGATCCTATGATTTTGAAAAGCTATTATTGACTTAACTGCCTTGATTTTGGATGAAAAGCGAAAATTCTTTAGAGTGAGTGTATGAAAGCACGAAGAGAATTCTTGTTTACTTGAAGGCAGTGTTATAATCAAAGACTATGAAAACACCTTTGAGATTTTTGAAAAATTGAAGGACCCACTCTCATGGAGTGGCTCAAGGGTGGAAAATTCACATACAGGGGACGTTTCATTCATTCGACTGACACGATCCTCATTCTTCCCTGTGAGCAAAGGGTGATAGATGTGTAAACACTAGTAGAATGTAGTGTATTATTTGTACAATAATGGATCTAATCCCCATGAAGTGGGGAAAGAGACAATTTAGCAGCTCAAAAATAGTGCAAGATTATTTCCTCTTATTTGCTTCAACTACTTGAAAAATATTACATAATTGAAAGCTGTACTTAAAATTCTTCTTTTATCTCTCACTCATTTCTGGACTCATTCTCAGTTGCGTGCCTTAGCTTTTACAAAACTGCCCCATGTGACCCTCATGGACATCTGATGTCTTTTTCTCTCTTTTTTTTTTTTTTTTTGTCTTTTTGAGACAGGGTCTCACTATGCAGTTGAGGCTGGCCTTGAGCTCACTTTTGTAGCCCAGGCTGGTCTCGAACTTGCACTGATCCTCCTGCCTCCACCTCCCGAGTGCTGGGATTACAGGCGTGCGCCACCACGCCCGGCTATGTCTTTTTCTCTTATTCCTTCTTCATTCTGCCTTGTGTACTGACTCTGAAGGACAAAATTCAGAAGAACCAGACAAGAAGAGCAAAATCACTTTCTGGGGGAAGCAAAAAAAGACGCTAAGCCAGCAAAACCCAGAGAGCTCCCCAGGAGCCTGTGATCCTGCAGTTTCCTTCATCAGCTTCCCTTTCCTTTTGCTCTGACACAGAACTTCACTGTAGGGCCCCATTCCTAGGTGGTTTGTAGGACCTACACTGTCCCCTACCAGTTCCTGAGATGGCAGGGTCCTTAGACTGCTCTTGGAGTGCTTTGTTCCTCTGGTCAGCTGACTGGCTCCAGGTTGTATGCATATCCAAGCAGGGTTCATCAGAGGCCTTCTGGTAGGTTGGGCAAATCTCTTCTTTGTGTGTCACAAGTATCACAAGTTGCAAGGGTCACAGAGTGTGGAATTGCTAGCGTGCATTAATCCTGGTTGCATGCAGTAGGCTGTGGGCCTACAGAGTGAGGCTGACTAAACAGGGGAGCAGAAGTAGAAAATGGAAATATAAATAAGCTGCTGGCATTATGAATACTTAGGGCCAGAGGCATCTGAAAACGAGGAATGCCTACATTTTCTAGTGGCATGAACTGTTACATTTTTTCCCCACCAGCTATTTTCTGTTTATTGAACTGGATAGATCTGAATCATTCACATTCTCGGCTGTGAAAGTGAGCAATTTCATGTGTTGATAATCAATATGCAGTTTCACTCACTGTGGGTCTGTCTTTATACTCTATAGGCGAACTAAGTCTGGAGCACTGAGATCTCCTCATACCACAAGTTCCCTCCCTTCCTGCTTTCCATCTCAGTCACTGAAATGCCCTCTTGAAAAGCTCAAGGTTGGGGAATGATGAATTTTTGGTACTTAATGTCCTTTCATTCAGGGCAAGTGTTTTATCTCTGGACAAGGAAAAGGAACAGGGGAAAAACCTCTTTTGCCAAAATAAAGTAAGAAACAAAATCTGTCCTTAAATACTACACTGGATGATGGAGTCCTGGGGGCGAATAGAGAAACATCAGCATGGTTCCCACTTATGACCCATGCTAACTCAGAAACTATGAGGTCCAACCTTAACCAAGCACTCTTGGGTTGCTCTCTAATCTTCTTTGGAAGAACCAGTTTTTCTTCTATCTGTCTTGATCTCTCTTGTTGGGATTGTTTCCAAGGGACATGCTGGATTCACTTTCAATTTCTCAAACTACTCAGAATGTCAGACCCTAGTCTCCCCAGTCTGTCTAGCTAGGGATTAACCAGTTATCTACTCAGGTCTTAGTAGGTTCAATATCGGAGGAAATTTGGGGATCACTATGGGAAGGTAACCAAGAGTATAGTTTTGCTTCGCAATGGCTAACCAAAGGTAGATCTTAAATAAATCAGACTCAGAAATGTCTGCGCACCTTGTATTTTCTAGCAGACCACAAATCACAGTTCTTCCTCAGATGATGTAGGAAGGCAATGTGACCATTTCCTTGTACAGTGACACTCGGTGATGAAGGTGGAATAAGATCTTGAGAGGATTTGAAGTATCTTGATAGAGAAGATTGACACATGAGTTACAGGACATTCAAGAATAAGACTCAAGGCTTAGTGGGGGGCAGTTTTAAAAGAAACTCTCTTTGCAGACAGAGCCTGACCTGCGATGCTTGGGTGATACAGGAAAATAACTTCAATTATTGTGAATCTTCTGCAACTGCAGGTGATTTTCTGGAGAGGAGTCCTCTAGGGATGAGGCCGGTCCAAGGCCCAGTCATGCGTTTTTTTTGGAGGCGCCTTCCTGAAAGAATAAAAGAGACCGTGTTACAGTGATGGGTAACACGTGTGTACAGCAGCACAATTCCTAATTGCTCCGTCTTGGTAATGGCCAGTAGGCCCTGTCGACAGGTGAGTGCACAAAGAAAACAGTACGGACAAACAGTAGAGGATTGCTTACCTATAGAGAAGGATCCCTTTGAATCACTTTTAGGAAAATGGATGTACCTTGAGACCACAGTGCGGAGCACAACAAGTCAGACACAGCAGGACGAGTATCGAGTGACTCTCTTACACGAGACCCTCAAATGTAAGGAATTTAAAGTACGAAGCAAAAGATAGAGGACAGGGAAGTGGCTGCGGTGGAGATGGGAAGGGAATCAGGCAGAGAGCAGGCAGGAGGGGGAAAAAGGGAAAGAAAAATGAGCACGATGCAGCATGTGTGTGTACCAGTTCCTCTCGGCAGTGCAAGTGGATGCTAATGAAAAAGTCACTAGAGCAATAGGTAGGTTGTACATTGTGGGAATGCCAATCGAGACTGGATAGCCTCAGGGTGTGCACCCCATTGTACCCTGGATTAAAACTCATTACAGCTCTGACACAAGGGAGCCATAAGCCTATAAAAGCTCAACTGGTGAAATTTCAGTTTTGCCCCTAATTTTAATTATGTGCAGAGCACAAATATAATTATAATCATATAAAAATGCTTCAAAAGTTGTCATGGAATGGGCCAGCCAGATAGCTCAGCCGACTAAAGCACCTGCTGACACAGGTGCAGAGACCTGGGTTCCATCTCCAGTGTGCCCTGTTGGCCGTACCCCCAAGTCACAGTGAGACAGTGATTGAGATTGGGCTTGGTGGTATGCACCGGTAGTCTCAGTGCTTAGGAGACTGAAAGCAGGAGGATTGCTACAAGTCTGATCTATGTAGTGAGACCGGTAGACCCTGTACTAAATATAGAAAAAAAAAAGGAATTGTCCTGGAAGTAACACCAAAATCAGAGTTGTATGTTCTGAACAGGTGCACCAACTCAGAATTTTTCCATATGGAGAAGCAAACTTTCTTGGGTTAATAAACCGAGGACATCTATTTATAAGTAATCAGAGATAACGACACACTGAAATCTGATTTGCACTAGTTTTTTAAAAGATGAGGTCAGCCAAGCAGTGCATATTTATAGTAGTAGCACTTTGGGAGCCTAAGACAGGAGGATTGCAAATTTGAAATCAGTTCCCATAATTTTGTTTTTAGAAATGAAAAACAAAGAAACAAACAAAAAATAAGAAAGCTAGGATGTAGCTCAGTGTAAAGTCCCTGAGTTCAATCCTCAGCACTGTAAGGAAACTCTTTAAGGAAGATGAAGTAAAATGTGAATCCTGACAGGAGGTGGACAGGCGTTATATCAGCGTAACAGCTTTAAAGAATTGCATGGCTTTGTGGGCAAAGACTGGGGCCTGAGGTAAATGATCATGGCTATCATTCTTATAAAAGCTTTAATTTATTTATTTTGTACAGGGTCTTGCTACCCACTTTGAACTCATAGTGATCCTACTGTCTCAACGTCCTGAGTGCTGGCATTACAGGCATGTGCCATTGTAGTGGTTGATACATTGTGCCCACTGGACTGGATATCTGGTGGTGGCTACATTTTATGAATTTGGCTGCAATGCCTGGCTGCTTTATGCTGTGAGCCATGAGGGCCCTGCCCCAGAATAATTCAGTTTGGACTTTATCTCCTGGCTTCCTGCACAGACTAGTCAGCCTCTAGTTTGGACCCTTCAGCTTTCCGTAGCAGATTCTTCTGCCTTTCTTTTCAGACCCAAAGGCTGATTGTTAGAGACTGTTAGGAGCCAGTAGAAACTGGTTAAGACCAGTAGAGACCAGTAGGGATGGAACGCTGCAGGGAGGTATAAAAGCCTCCGGACTGAATCCTTCAGTTGGCAGTGTGCAGACGCTCTCAGCACACTTCCCCATCTGACTCTGGGACTGGTACATCTTGTATTATGTCTGTTCCTTGTATTATTTCTGTTCCCCTAGTAAAACCCTGACTAGAGCAACCCTCATGCTTGGGTTCAGTGGCTGGCATGACATGGCATGACATACAGTATTGGGGATCAGGCCAGGGTTCTTGTGCTTGCCAGGCAGGTACGGCACTGTCTCCCTAGCCCCGTGGCTATTATTCTCATATTACCTGGGCACCAGGACACTGAGAGATAATTGTTACCAGAAGCTGGAAAACATTGTGAGAAATACTACTCCAGAGTCTGGAAGGAAACCCTTCAGCCATGACTGAAGCACAGAATAAAATGTAAGGACAGCTGAGAGGTGGAGCATGGCTCCGTGACAGGGATGTTTTTGAAATTTCTGACTGATTCAAACCATAAAGACTACAAATAGTGTCCTGGTGCCCTAAAACCATACTGCTGTCATGAAGATCCCCAGACTCACCTGCAAACCCTTGGTGGCTAAGGCCATTAAAGAAACTAAGGAAAAGCCATATCTTTAAGGGTCAGGAAGAGGGGAGAGGTGAGATTTGTACACTGGATATACCTTTCCATCACATAAGACACCAGCAGGGGCTTATGGGGAGTGAGCAATGTAGCTGAGATTCAGGCAGAAGGTAGAATTGAGCTTTGCCTTAAATGACGGCAGGATTTATTCAGGCTGTGTCAATGGGAAGGAAATTGGGGGCTGTATATGCTGTATAAGCTGGGATACCACAGCTTCAAAATTAGGTGCTGGAGTCTCATTTGAACGATGGCTGCCAGTTAGTTCAGGCAAGAGATTAGGAGGAACTCGGGGGGAGAAACTATGAAGAAAGGGATTGCTTTGGGTTAGAAACAAGTCAAAAATGGAGAGAGATGACATGAGGTGAGAGAGAGAGAGAGAGAGAGAGAGAGAGAGAGAGAGAGAGACAGAGAGAACAGAGACAGAACAGAGACAGAGATAGCACGTACCTCCTTGAGGAGCTTGTTTTCAGGGCTGGGCTGGAATAACTTTGTCCTGGCTCCTGTGGAACGTGAAGTGCCACGCAGCAGTGCTGGTGGGACTGCTAAGCAGGTGACCAGAGAGGGACTAGAAGAGTGGGCTGGCTCTCTAGAGAGCTCCGAGCTGCAGCAGGGATAAGAGGGAGCAAGATCCCAGAGGAGCTGATTCCATGGAGAGCACGGGAGCGCCCAAGGTCTCCCACAGGTGGTGTCAGCCAGGGAGCCTCCAGCTGCTGTAGAAGGACTCACTGAGGCTTGCGCTGGTGGGTGACTTCAAGGGAAGACATTTTCCGGATCATAACCACCTGGCCCTAGACACTATTTCCTAAAATGGTTTTACTGAGGAGTTTATCTGAGGTCGAAATTGTCTTTGCCACATTCATTTCACCAGAGCTCTTTGTTCACATTACAGAAAAAAAACCCTTCCCATCTCACTCTGGGGCAAGGTGCTAGGGGTTCAACGTCAACAAGCATAGGGACAATTCATCCTTTAGGGACAGAAGGTGTGGCTCAGTGGTAGCCGAGTTTGTAGCCAAGCCACCAACATCAACACCCACCCCCAACACACAGTTTATTCAAAGGCAAATTTTTCTTTTATATTAGGAAACCTAGTTCCAGTAGAGTTTTATTTATTTATTTTTGTATTTAGTACAGTGTCTACAGGGTCTCACTATGGAGATCGGACTTGTAGGATCCGCCTGTGTTTGGCCTCCCAACAGGCGCTGTTACAGACACGCGCCGCCATGCCCAGTCTCAGTTGCAGTCTCATTGCACCCTGGGGATAGGGTGGGCACAGCACGCTGAAGATTGCACCCCAGCCGCTTCACTCTGTTTAAGCAGGTGCTTTAGTTCACTCTGTTTAAGCAGGTGCTTTAGTTCACTGCGCTATCTGGCCGGCCTTTGAGTTTTAATATTTACAACATGATTTTACTTTATTTTGCATTCATTTCCTTGCCTATTAGTATATATGGATTTTTAAATTCAGTTTCACACAATAATGGTCTTAATAACTTCTTAATTCAAAAAATGTATACCCCTATTTTCATAAGAAATTAAACGTAATTTCTCGGTTTTGTAGAAAATGGTGATAAGGTGATGAGGGACTCTAATGAATGAATATATAACCTTTATATTTATTCAAAGGTAGCATGCTATAGGGACAAGTAATTGTTTCTGTGTATTACCTTGTCACTGGTGGAAAGGCTAGGCCTATAGAAAATGAGATAAAGCCTCTTTCACATGGAATTTATTTTTATTTGAAGGAAAGTAATGCACAGATATTTAGCATTGAGTTTGGGTGTGGTGGTCCTTAGGGGATAAAAGTGCAGGAGGAAGAGTGGGGAGCTCTCTATCTTTATTTGATAGCAGGGTGGTGGGGGAAAATGTCCCAGGCAGTGACAGCTCGAGTGCAATTCTGATTGAAGTAAGGGAGCCACTCATGCAAACATCCAGGAAAAATTTGTTCCAGGTAGAAGAATCTGCAAGTTAAAAAGCAGCGAGGCAGCGAGGATGGAAGGAGGCATCAAATATCCACACAGCTGTGAGGAGACCGGCAGAGAACCGGCAGGGAGTAGTGGCAGAGCCCAATCATGGAGCGCTGTGGCCCATGGCGAGGAAGCTCTCGTGGTAGATGTGGTTAGAAGCCACTGTAGGATTTTCATCAGGGGAGTGTGGTGGTCTGATTTATGTTTTTTTTTTTTTTTTAAGAATTTTTTATTTTATTTTTTTCTTGTTTCAGAACCTTTGTTTGTTTATTCACTCATTTTTATGGCTGGCTCAGCCCGTCCCGAGGGTAGGGCTGGTGCAGCATGTGGTGCCGGGGATCGAACCGCGGTCTCTGAAGCCGCCAAGCTTTCCCAAGCAGGGGCTTTAGACCACTGAGCCATCCCGCCGGGCCCCTGATGTATGTTTTGAGTGGAGATGTTTGTCCTTTTGTTAGTGCAGTGGTATGGGCAGGTAAAGGTAGCTTGGGTCACCCGAGAAGGCTGCTCTGCGTAAGAAGACTTGAGCAGAGATCTGCAGGATGAGCACTTTTTACCCGGCCCCCCAGGGGACGGCGCCAACAAGAACTGAAGTCAGGAGGGGAGGGCAGCACGCTCTGCTGAGAGGAGGCGCAGAGCAGCGAAGTGAGGCTGTGTAGAAGGAGCTCGGAAATGCGGAGGTGAGGGAGGCCTCGCACTTCATCCTAAAGACAATTGCATGTTTTCAAAACCATGTAGACAGGAAAGTGTGTTGAAAGCAGAGTCACCTGGGGCAGCAGAGCGGAGATGGGAAGAGATGGGTCAAAGGGCAGCGAGAGATGAGGCAGGTGGGAGCTCAGGCCTCTGACATGAATTCCTCCAGGAAGGCTGGTTAAAACATGTTGGGCCCTACTCCCTGGGTTTAGTGTTCAGAAGTCTGGGGAAAAGGCCTTAGAATTTGCACGTCTAGCAAACTCTCAGGTGAGGCTGGTGCTGGAGGGGTAAGGCACTGGCGATTATGCTAATGCCTGGGCTTTTGTTGACTAATCCAAGAGCTGGTGGCTGGGAGCAAGTGGGGGAGGGATGTATTAGAAGCATGACTATGGCTACTGTGTAAGGAACAGATGTTGGGGACCCAGCTGGAAGCTAAACGTCACCATCTGAGGCTGTTACAGTAATCAGATGAGAAAAACATGGTGGCTCCGTCCAGGGCATCAGCAGTACAAATGGAATAAATGAAGTTCAATTCTGAATGCATTTTCGAGTCCAGTCTACTTTCTTCAAACTAAAATCCTTTCTTGTATCCTCAGGCAAACGTAAGTAAGAAATGGAATGAAGAATCTCTTTGTTACAGCAAAGATGTGATGATTGTTTTGCAGTCCCTGCCAAAGCCAAAACCTTTATGTAGTGGAATATTTTAAATACACAAATACACATTAATACAGAACAATTGCACTCTAGTGATTAGCTGCAAGTATGTTTTTTTTTTTTTTAGTTTCAAAAATATAAAATTGTCTTTTATTTCTGAATACTTTTAAGCCCTCTAGTCTCTAATACTTGGCCATGGAGAAGGATTCCTTGCTAATTTAATTTTATTACTATGTTCTCTTTATACTTCTGGTTTTGAAGCTGACTGAATTTAAGCTCTTTTAATTGCTAATTGCTGCCATGGCCTCTGCCTCTTCCATATGCAGCCACTGTGGTGACTGGATTTCAGAGTAGTTTTGTTTCTTCTCAGAGGTAGAATTCTGTGGTCTTCTGTGCTTCCCAAGCTATCTGTGATACTGGCCTGGAGCAAGGGTTAGAGTGCAACAGCCTACAGGCCCCATCCAGCTGGCTGCCTGCTTTCCTACGGTCTCTAAACTCAGAATAGGCTTTGAAAATGGTTAGAAAAAAAAAAAAAGAAAGAAAGAAAAGAAAAGAAAAGAAAAGAAAAGTGATATTTCATGACATGTGGAAATGATATAAAATTCAACTGTGTATCCACAAGCAAAGCTTTATTAGAACAGGCATAAGCTGTCCACTCACATAGTGGCTTTGGCTCCTTTGCTATTAGCAGAATTGAAAAAAAGTGTAGACAAAGACCAGCTCATGAAGCCCAAAGTACATCCTCTGAAAAAGCATATTCTTTTAAAATACACGGCATATGTTTTAGATTTTTATTTTATTTTACCTTTTCACATTGATCTATTGTACACTGTTTACGAGACTATTACTGTCAACCTCAAATTTCATTAAAATTTCATTGCTCATATGATAATAGAAGACTGGCAAAAAGCTACTTGTACTCTTTATCTTTTATAGGATTTCTAGGAAATGTCATTATGGTTATGGCTTTCTGTTAAATGGGACTTGTAAAATCTGCTTAACATTTATAGAGGAGAACATGGCGCTTCCCACTCCAAACTGAGCTTCACGCCTTTGAGTCCTGCGACCTTCACCCCCCAGGTACCTGTTTCCATAGTGCAGGGTGACCTGGGACTCGTGGTCCTCTCTGCAAGTCTTAGTGAGGACACACACGGCAGCTGGCCTTGGGCCATGCTCATACGCACGCTGAGCCACAGCTATGGTTATCTCTCCGTGGTAGTGTGGGCTGAGGAGTCCTTCCTCTTCACGGTGTCTCCCGCTGAAACGCTTAGCGCGTTCTCAGAGGATGAGCTGTTGGAACTAAACCAACGTTATAAAGTGCCTCGTCTCTTCTCTCACCTTCCAGAGGGCGGAAAGGAGGCGGGGATGGCTCGGAAGAAAACATTAACTTTTTCTTACCCATTTATTTTTTGCCATTAAGAAAGACAGGAAATGTGCGTTAAAAAAGCTATTATCTGGGGTTGAAGAGTAGACACTGTAATAAGAAATCTTGTCAAGATGTCATGGCCATAATTCAGGGTCAAGGCCATGGTGTGAGAATGTGGTGTGAAATTATCTTTCCAGCAACAGCGGGCAGAAGGCATGAAAAAGGTGGCCGTTGTGTACATCTGCACATCAGGCCATAGAGGAGAGGGCAGAGCAGCCCTTTCATTTCTTTTGGAGGTCAGATTTCTCTTTTAGCCACTGAAGGTCATTTTAAAGGACCATCCTCTTGATTATTAAAACTCTGAGGGTTAAAAGCAAGATTAGAAACTTGTTAGTGCCAAGGGAAAAGTAATGAGTAACAGTGCAGTGCGCCTGTGGGACTTGCTCCCCGAGCTCCCGTCAGGCCTCCGGGAGCTCGCGCACGCCCTCCTGTTAGCCGCCAGCCAAGCACTGATTTCATTTTCTCAGATATTTCTAAGCTGTGAGTGAGGACTGCTGAAAAGGCAGTCCAGGGACTGTTCCCAGAACAAGGTGAAAATTGATTCTGGGGAGGGGAGAATAGCAGCTCTGGCTCTGCGACGGGGGGTGGGAGGGCAGCGTTCTCTGAGGGCTCCTTTGGGAAGGAGAACTTCTCTCTATACAAATGTTGCTTTCCAAACCATGATATCAGACAAGATACTAGAAAGAAAGGTTGAATATATATATATATATATATATATATATATATATATATGTATATATATATATATATTCTGATATATATCAGAGTCTAGCATTCAATTCTTGGTTTTGATTTTTTAAAAATTCGTATTTCTAGGTCAATGTTTGCTAGGCTTTCAGTAAGTGACCCCAAGGATCCATTTTCTAAAAGGCTCAGTCTCCATCCCACGGTGTTCCTGGAAAGTAGCGGCGCCTTTAAAAGATGGAGCTGAGAGGCGGGAGGCTAGGTCACTGTGGACCTGCCTCCGACAGCGACAGTGCTGTGCTGGGCCCTTCTCACTCTTTGCTTCCACTGCCGCTCACTCTTGCTATGCAGTCTGATTGTATCTTAGGCTCCAAAGCAGTGGGGCAGCCAATCCCATACCGGAGCTTCCAAAACCATGAGCCAACACAACCTTTCCTTGTTTTGAGTTGATTAATTTCAGATGTTTGTGATAGCAACGGAACCGCTGTGTAATATGTAGCTTCCATCGCTTTCTAGAATAATCCCTTTCCGCATCGCCACGTGCTTGCTGTCCTAGCAGCGTAGCCTTCCTGCTGTGTCCTCTGTAGGGCTTGGGCAGGCTGATTCCACTTCCAGGTGAAGAGAAAGGCCACGGGGTAGGTGGGTTGTGTCCTCCTCATTTATTTGGCCTCGAACCTTGTGGACAGTTTTGCCTGTTCCCATGAGAGTTATTCAAAGAGAAATGTGGCCCCTGGGAGAGACCATCAGTATGCTATACTTGAGAGGATGTTTACAAAGAAGTGAAGTGCTCTGCCCTTGAAGTATCAGGCGTAGGTCAGGGAGACATGGATGTGAACTGATAGGTGTGGACAATTCACATCTACAACTAAGAGAGAGGTTCTTTCAGGGCGTCTGCGGACTGCATTTCCCTTGCCACGGAGGAGTCTTTATGGCTCCCTGCATGCACGTTTCATCTCCTTTCTGTCCCACTTATCTGCCCCACTGTCTCTAGTCACTGAGCATGACTTTCCTTAAAGATCCTCTGAAAATTCCTCCTTGAAGCCTGTCCCTTTTAATTTTAACTGTTACTCCTTCTGTGTGCTGACAGAAATGTGCCTATGCCTCTATTTTTCAGCCTCTATTTCATTCTGCTCACATGACACTCAGGTGCTTTCATGCATGTCTGCACCACTAGATTACAGGCTTAGTGGACCCAGGTACCTCATCTCGTATCTGTCTACCACTGGACACCCAGCACAGTGACTAGCGACACCGGCTCATTCAATACATATTTGTTGAATGAACAAATGTGATCGGTCCATTTTTTCCTTCTTATTTCTCAAGAGAGAAACCTTAATGAAGCACAGAGATGTTGTGTTATCCGAGCTTGTATATCTAGAATTAGAGAAGAGACCCGGATGAAACCAGTCTTGATTTGACTCAAATATTTTTATATCTTTAGTGCACGTATCATTTCAGCTTCAGCACACTGAAAATGCATAGACTGGTTTTGTTTCTATGAGAGGTTCTTTTCAAAGGCTGAAAACTGTTGACTTTTGTCCACAGGGACACCTTTCCTTCACCCTTAACCCTCTCTCTCTCCCCCACCCCATCTTTCTCATTACCATCATCATATAATGAAGATGGTGCAGTGAATCAAAGCAGCCTCTGGTTTCAGGTTGTGACCTGCTGGAATGAGGCATCTACACAAGAATCCACATTTCAGAGCTAATGTGCCCTTTGTGGACTTGACCTTTCATATTTGTAAGTTTACAAATAAGCAGTAGATGGCTGACAGCCGCAAGCTTTTGAAGTACTTTGTTCTTTTCTACAGAACCCGTTTTCTCTTCCTTCCCCACTCCTTGTCCTTCTTCCTCCTTTTCCTCTTACTTTCACTCATTGTCCTCCTTTTCTTCTTTGTCTTTATTTCTTCTTCCTCTTCACTGGGCACTCTAACATCTCAATATCAATTCATTTACTCTTCTCAATGAATTAACAAAGTCCCCGGAGCCTAAAATCTATGACATATTTATAATTGTGTAAATTTTAAAGCTTAAAAATTGAAAGGTAAGGGACAAGTTAGCAGGAAGACAGTTGAGAAAGAAAAATTCATTCTGGTAATATCAGTGGGTCAAAATAAGTAGTGCTGAGGACCAGATCCTGAAGGCTAAAACATTTCCAGGTTTATTTCCCGTCATTAGTGTTATGGTTAGTTTACTTGTCCATTTGGCTAGGTTATAGTACCCAGTTATTTAATCAAATATTTCTATAAAGGTATATTGTAGATATAGTTTACAACTACAGAAATTGACTTTGAATAAAAGAGTTTATGCTGGATAATGTGGGTGGACCTTAGTTATTTGAAGGTTTTAAGAGTAAAAAACAGGAACCTCTCAAAGAAAGAATTCTGTCCTAAGGCTACAGCACCAATTTCTGCCCAAATTTCCGGTAAACTGATCTTTCTATGAATTCTGGATTTTCCAGGTACCATAATTACTTGAGTTAATCCATAAAACAAACATCTTTACATATGTGTATCTTATTTGTCCAGTTTCTCTGGAGCGTCCTGACTGATGTAGTAGGAATATTTATTACAGTAATAAATGATTAAAATAACATTTTCTAGAATACTCAATAATGCTTTCTTTGTGGTTGATTAATAGGCATTAGGTAGCTATATCTGCCAGTGGCTGTGTGGAAAGTATGTAGTACCCACGTTGTTGATGTGGATTGATTCCCTGAATGTTTGCTCTTAGAATACCGCTATGGTTTATGAAATCCAAGTGAGTATGAGCTGTTCTGTAGTGGCTGTTATGGTTTGTATCTAGTTGTACCCCCAAAGCCTCATGTAAATTATGGGGCTGTCAAGCACGTGGCTCAAGGGGTGGAGCCAAAGGACCAGGGTGGGACTTGAAGGGCGTGGCTAAGAGAGGCGTGAACCATTAAACTGACAGCACATGCTGTCAGAGACATTCCTGCCTCCAAGTGATGGTCTCTTGGAGACATAGAACAGATCATCCTGAATACAGCAGCGCCCCAGCCTGTCCTACAGACCCTATAGAGCACGAACAGTTTCTTGAACCCTCCAGTAACTATGAAGTAAACAAACCTTTCCTTCATTAAGCTTGCATGTCGGGTATTTGCTCCAACAATGAGAGAAGAGTAACTAATACTGAGTGAGTATGAGCTATTCTGTAGTGGTATATTCCTATTAAGAGTAATATCTATTGTTCAGGGGCCAGGGAGATAGTTCAGCGGAATAAGCGCTTGCCTGGCAAGTGCAGGGACCTGAGTTCAATCCTTGGTTCCACAAAAAAAGAAAAAAAAAATAGATGATGCGTACTACCCTGATATACTAAGAGAATAAGTTTAACCAAATAAACAAATATTTTCAAAAGAGAATCCTCAATTTATGAAAAATTATGTTTAGATATTTCATGATTAGTTTCAATTTAGACATACCCTGTCATCATAAAAGTAATGTTAGGTGTTAGGTCAAAGCAACGAAAATTTATTATATAAGATGTCCAAAATAGTACAGTGAGAAGAGTACTTTAGGAATTATGCTTTCCATATAATTATGTATGTGGATGGAGAAAAGTCCTACTTTGATGCCAGGTACAGAACATTTCCAGCTGCAGTCGTGGCAGCAGGGTTTGGAAACTATACATCTTGGTTGGCCTGGCCAGCAAGGGAGGAAAAGCATGTTCCCAGCTCAAGCGATTAGTAATGACAAGTTGATCGTGGGCTCCAGCATGATTTTATACTTACTTAGAATTTATTCATATCCTTAATATGCAGCTATTTATTAATCAACTGCCTATTTTATACCAAGAAAGGCACTCAAGGTTATGTAGATGAGAATCAAAATATCAAAATATCTAGTTTGCTACTCAGATGTACATTCACCCTCCCCACGAACAAGTAGGGCTCCGTGCGGTCAGCAACTGTGAGGCCCTAGGGACAGGTGCCATGGGGCCACAGCAGGCAGGAGCTCACAGGCCAGCGCCCTTGGGGCACAGAGCTGCATCTAGGACCGTGGTGGGGACCAGGTCGTGAGGGATCTTTCATGCCCTGCAGAAGAATCAAGACTTCAGCAAAAACCTGGTGATGTTTGTGTCCTCCCTTCCATATTCTATTTATGAGCCCATATGTCACTACTGCTTTAATTTAAGCTAGTTTGAGTTGGTTTTCTGCTATGTGAAACTATAGCATTTGGATGAGCACTGGGAATTGAGGGCTGTGATATGGCCTCTGAATGTAATCGGAAGTAACTTTGTCACCAGCGAGAGAGTGGAATGAAAAGGAGTGATACAAGAGAGGGAGACCACTTCACCGTTCCCCAAAGTATGGCTGAATGCTTCACCACGGCTGGAGTCATCTGAAAAGAGCAAAGTGATTGGCTATTGGTGATTTCAGGTAACTTAGTGGCATTTCCGAGAAAGGGGCCCAAGCATTCTGCGTATTAGACCTACGCATTAGATCGTTACACACAGCGAAGTTTCAGGATGGTTGTGGAAGTTACTGTGACTGAGAAAGTGAGAGCTGATTTCACAAACGCGGGAGAGATATTAGAAATAAAAGAGAAGAGATGGTCACATAGCTCAGTGGACTAAAGTACCTGCTTAGGCAGAGTGCAGACATTGGGCTTGGATCGGCAGTGTGTCCTGCTGGCCTTGCGCCAGGGGTGTGCTGAGACGGCGCTTGCGACTGGATGTGGAGGCGTGGGCCTGCAATCCCAGTACTTGAGAGGCTGAAAATAGGAGAATGACTATGAGTCTGATCTATATAGTGAGATGTATTTTTAAATACATTTAAAAAAAAAAGGAAAGAAAAGAGAGATTAGAGATGAGGGACTAGGGGAGGAATCTAGGTTGATGTCATACTTACCTTCTTGTTGTTGATATGAGATACCGGACACCCACAAGTTATCAGAGGAGGCAGGTTTTGTTTTAGTTCAGGTTTGTAGAGGTTTTGGTCTATAGTCAGCTGACTCCGAGGAGGCGTGGCATGGCAGAGGGGCACTGTAGGCCTTGGACAGGAGAAACAGTTCATGGCTACATAAGCAAGAAGCAGTAAGACTTCTCACTTCTTTCCAGGTTTAGTTCACCCAGGCTTCAATCCTGTTGATTAGTGCCAACTCCATGCAGAATGGGCCATCCATGGGCTCTTAGTGAGCCCATCACCCTAAACCAGAACTAGGCCAACCCAATGAGTAGACGGCTCTGTCGGACTGATCACACACCCATGGTTCAATCGCTCTCAAAGCCCCACCCATGAGTGCGTGAGGTGTCCAGTGGACATTGAGATATAGGCTATCACAGCTAGTTTTCATGTGTTTGGTTGCTAATGGTATCATTAATGTGATAAATTGAAACCTTAAAAGTGAAATAGATTTGAAGCTGGAAATTATTTGTATTTGGGCTTTTACTATGAGTTTAAAGTATCTGTAAATCAGTTTAATAAGTTTGAAAGACAGGTGATATTTACAAACTGATAATTTGAGGGACATTAGCAGTTATGAAGATAAACTTAGTGGTTATCATAATATGAAAAGAAGTCCAGACTAGAGCCATGAATGGAAGTTCCCAGAGAGAAAATGAGTGAGCAATAGAAGTGCAGTAGATTGAACAGGTGGAGAATTCCTTAGAGGTGTGAGTCCCCTAGCTGCTGATAAATGTCACGATAGGCTCTTTAAAGTGTAGTACCAAAGAGAAGTGAAGGTGACAGTAATGACAATTGAACAAGAGATTACGAGGCTCTTTATTAATAAAGATTTCAATGTATCTGAGTCAAGGCTGGAAAGTTTGAGTAATCCAGATGTTAGCATCTGCAATGCATAGTAATTTTAAAGTAATTTTACATCAGAAGGGAAAAGTCAGTATAGTTTGATGGTAAAGGAATCAAAAGAGGAACATTTTCTTTTCCTACCCAGGTCTAAAGACCTGATTTGGAAGTGCATGTGGGAAGCCAAGAAAATGCATATGTTCTCTCCTTTCCTTGACATACCTTGGTGGGTCATGTGTACATGGCATCTTCCATTCAGAAGAATCAGTAGAAAAGCTCTATCCCAGGAGAAGGCTTCTGTTTTCATTCAAACATAGAGGTGGAGGGGGCGGGACATCATATACATCCACCAAGGAGATAGTGGAAGTGAAAATCTAGAACTGCAAAGTGTTGACGGAGAGAGCTAGGTTGAAGGGTGTGGGGAGAGAGGGGCAAGTGTGCAAGGCAACATTTCTATCCCGTGGAATTAGGGAGAGAATATATATGTAATCAAGATATCCTCAGTATTCAGGACTGCATGTAGAATTGTGCCACACTGTTTAACAAATAAGTGGAGCAAAAGAATAGACAAAGACATGGTAGTGGTTAGATCTTTGGAGGGATGGAATGAGGCAAATTTCACGCAGGTTGATTTTCAGCGCTCTGCGGTCTTCAAAGTGTAACATGACAACGTGAAGTAGTAGAGCCCAAGAAATTGTCTAAAATACTTTTCCAAAATCTTTTAAATAAACCTCAGTATCTTTTGAGGTGCTTTTGAAGATTTAGATGCTTGGGCCTGGGCTCTACCTGTAATTTTCTACCTCAGTGAGGCCTAGAGAGCTCCCTATACTTTTTATAGCTGTCTTTTATAGTGCATACTGTGGATTTACATATTAAAATTAGGTATGCACTTGATTATTGATGGTATATTTCAACATGCATGGTAACAAACATGTATTTTAATGAAAAAATTGCAGAGAATGAATCGTGAAGAAAGTTAGGGAATCATGAGCAGTTGGTTGGAAGAACTATAGTAGATACTTAATTTCAGAATTTTGTTTTGAAAGCAACAAAATATCACTGAATAATTTTGAATAAGTAGTGACGCTATGAATGATGTATTTTAAGAAAAAAATATTTATGATTTCTGTATATAGTATTTAGCAATAAATTTCTAGTAACTCACAATTATTCTATTTATGTACTTGGAATGAACATACTAACTGTAATGTGATTTTAAATGATGTTTATTAAACATTTGGTAAAAATGAAAACTATAATTCTCTAAGCATTATTTTTGTCTAATGTTGAGAAATATAGCATTTGTTGTTATTATTTAACACACAGCTGTATTTATCTTCACTAAGAAATTCATTTGAGTGTAAAATCCACTCATTTTTTTGCTGTCGTATTGATTTCTAGTTTCTTTATTGAATTAAATGTTACTGACTTTAAAATTCATAAATAAAATGTATTAGCTATTTTTACTCCAAAAATTCTCTTTAGCCTTGCATTTTAGCCTGATGAATTCCTTTGTAACATCATGAAATAATGACAAACAGTAACTTGCTGAGTGCTCTGGGGCGCAGAGTGTCTAATTTTATGTTCACAAGGCACCACCTTTCCAGCTTTTCCTTACATTGAGATCTGTCTCTGAAGCTACTTTTAAAAACTATGTAATTCTGATCAAGAATTCTGTTTCTCCCTAGAAAACTTCTTCTGTTTCTGATTTTGGATGACAGGATGGTGATTCCCTTTGTTCCTCCTCAGATATGTTGAAATTGCTTCAAAGCTTTGAAGTTCTGAGATTTAGAGGAAAGATGAAATGCAAATATCTGTGTGCTATTTTCACATAGAAATGTTATTCTCAATCAGAAATATATTTCTTCATTGGCATATATTGGGTCTTACAGAATAAATTATAAGACACTTGCAAGATAGGCTCTTTTTTTTTTTTAATAGCTACACTAAGAGACATTAAATAACTCGAGCCCAAAATTTCTAAGACTTTAAAAAATGATTGAAATTTTAATTAAATTTTAGTACATAAGAATTTGAAGATTTTTTTTCTCCCAGTATTTGGAGTTTATACAGTTTGTTCTCTGAGTTCCAGACTTCTTTTCTTGGTAAGTAGCTTTGTATTTTGTTATTTGTGATGATTAAAACTGAATATTTCATTGTGAAAACTCAACTCAAATACAAAGATATTGCACAAATTACATATCACCTCTCATTTCAAACTAAAGAACTATTAACCTTTTCGTGCATGTCCTTCCAGAATTTTCCCTATCTGTCGATCCTTGTGTGTGTGTGTGTGTGTGTGTGTGTGTGTAACTCTGTCTGTATGCTTCATGCTGACAAGCTTTTGGCTTGGCCTCTTTGAGTCACGCATACTCTCTCTGGGAGGGGCTGTCTCTGCTTTGGCTGAGCTTTCCCCCTACGTGTTTATCTTACAGGGGCTTCACTACTTGTCTTTCAGTTTTGCTTGGCTGCCCCTCCTCTTTCTGATACACCCATGCCATCTTTCATGTTCTCCACATAGGTAATCATGTATGTGTATGTGCACATGCATATGTGAAAACATATCTGTATGTGTGTTTTTATGTGCATATATATGTACTAAAGATGAGTGCATATTTTTATACCTATGTCAAAAAGTTAGATATATGCTGTCATGTAATTTAAAAAAAACCCTCCGTTTTCATAACAATAAATACAGGTATATAGCTCCACTAAATGATGGAGTTGTATAAAATACTGGGTAGTTCAGTGTATCATAGACTTACATTTTTTATCCAATAATTTTAAATAATTTATTTGTTTGGATTGTTTTTAAATTTTGTCACTATTTTACTCCTTTTATTATGTGCATTTCCTGTCTTTGTACAGTCATTTCTTAGGCATTGCAGTAAATGTTGAAGTTCTAAAGGTTTTCTGAAGGACTATGAGTGACATTTCTGTCTCTGAATTTTTCAACTTTAGGGTTGATGAGATAGCTCAGTGGAGTAAGCACATGCTTACACAAGTGCAGGAACTGGGGTTTGATCTCCCCATGTGGGCACCCCTACTGGGCACGCTCAGACTCTGTACCAAATATATTTTTTAAAAAATCCAATAATTTAGTGGTGACTTTTTGAATTCTGTGTATTTTCAATTATCCTTTTGCCTATTTATGTATGAGGTGATCTTTACCGAACACTTAGGTAGCATTTTTATTCCCTCCAAACTGTATTGCTTGTGCTATTTGCAGAGAAGAAGACCACACTTAGACTGCTTGCTGTTGTTATTTTTTGCCTTTTGTGTGAACTTTTAATTTCTGGACAAACGGCTGGCAGTGCATCAGAAAGGAGGGCATAGAACATAGATGCATTGGAGAGCTACATTCAATTTGACTTCATCCTAAACAGCACAGAAGGGGGAGATGGCAAGGACTCTCTGAAGGGCCTCTGGGGTAAGGCAGTAGCCTGAGTCCAAGTATCTTTGTCCTCTTCCACTTCAGCAAAGGATGTTTTAGAGGACAAATGAAATAGAAGTTCTGTGGTTCTTGGGGGCCAATAATGGATAAATTTTTTGAGGAAATTTTAGAAATTGTAGTATGAAAATGATCAAAAGCTGGGAGAGACTGTTAGTGTAGAACACCAGAGATAAAATGAATTTTCAAGGAAGCTGAGGCAATGCGCTAAAATCAAGGAAAACAACAACAAACCAAACATAAGAGCAGGCTCTAGATTGATGTTAGGGTGTTTAATTAAGAGGCTTACTTAAGAAAAACTTGACTCACTGGCTGCTTGTATTTTTTCCTCTCCCATTTATTATATTAGTCATCTAAGAAAAATTTCAAGAGCTAGATGTAAAGAAAATTACTGAAATGTTTTGGCATGGTCCTTGGTAGTATTATTGAATCCATAGAAAGAAAGAATAAATTCTGGTAGAGACATGAAAGGGGAAAGAGAGAAAAATAAACAGAGGACTACCATAGGGCGAAAGAGAAAGACCAAGACCGAGGGGCTGGAGAAATGGCTCAGTGGACTACAGCACCTGCTTAGGAAAGCTTAGGCAACCACAGGGACAACGGTTCAATCCCCAGCACCACATGCTGTTCCAGCCCCACCCCCAGGGCAGGCTGAGCTGGCCATAAAACAAAACAAAACAAAACAAAAATAAAAACAAACAAAAAAGAACTAAGAAGAGTAAGAGACCCACAAGCAAATAGAAATAATTTAAGATATTGAAGTAGAAAAATGGATATTTTATTAATATTTTTAAGCCTATTATCTATTATGTTTTCATAAAATAGAACTAGGGCAGTGGAAATGGAATGACTTGCAAGCAGCAGAAGAGTTGCTGTATTAAAACAAAACTGATATGCTGAATAATAAAATGGTCATGGTGAGGCTAAATTGCTAGAGACGGTGCTGAGCTCAGGAGTATTTGCTAGAGCAAAAACAAAAGGACAGAAAAGGAGAATGTGAGAAAAGTGCTGAGATCTAATATATGTGCAGCAAACATTTCAAAAAAAGGAGATAATGAAAAGGAAGAATCCTACCTCTGAGAGGTTGAAGGTTAGTAAAGAATCCCATTGAAGATCTACATGGGACAACGATTAAACCTTTGTGAGTTCTAATGAAACAAAACATTGTGAACTCCCTGGAAAAATACGTAATTTACAAGAGGAATATGAGTAATTAGTCTAATGAGAAATTTCTGTTTTCATAACAACAGATAATTAAAGGAAATCTTTATTTATTTATTTATTTATTTATTTATTTATTTATTTATTTATTGTCTTTTTGAGACAGGGTCTCGCTGTGCAGTTGAGGCTGGCCTTGAGCTCACTTTTGTAGCCCAGGCTGGTCTTGAACTCACACCAATTCTCCTGCCTCAGCCTCCCGAGTGCTGGGATTACAGGCGTGCGCCACCACACCCAGCTTAAAGGAAATCTTTAAAAAAATTTTTTCTTACTTTTTTGAGGGGGGTACTGGGTATTGAGTCAGGGTGTTGCCACTGAGCCCTTTTTGGGAATTTGGTTGAGATAGAGTCTGACCAAGTTACTACATCGCCCGGGCTGGGCTTGAATTTGCAATCCTCTTGCCTCAGCCTCTCAGAGTGCTGGGTTAACAGGTGTGCACAAATAAGAATGTTTTTCCTTAAGTGTCTTCAAAATTTACTTTGAATCTAATCGAAATATCTCATGTTATTGCAAACTAGACAACATTATTAGACACGTAAGCACCCTACATTTACTATATGTCCAGTTTGAAAAATGTTACTTGATGAGGGAAATTCTTTGTTTCCATTTACTTTCTGTCTTTTGCAATGGGAATTGGCTGAACTTTCTTCAGAGCTTTGCTCCTTCAAGAATTTATTTTATAGAGAACTCATGCCTTGTTGCTTAATATAAAATCTTTGTACTTTTCAAAATCCATAACCTCACAAGAAGAAAGCAAGTAGATAATTTAATTTGCTGGTCCCCAATAATTCTATGGTATTTTGTTTCATTATGTTATGTCTAATGAATGGATTTTTATTTTTCTACTGACTTTGATGAACAAAGCAGCCATACATTACAGGCAGGCATTTTTGGTGTTCAGAGATCAATGTGGAACTTTTTTAAATGAAAAAATGACATCAGGTGTGCTTACTAAATTGAAATACTAGAATGAAAGAAGAAAGGGAGTGAAAGAAGGAAGGAAGGGAAAATAGCTCGGGTAACTGTGCTGCTGACTCCTGGTCTATTGAAAGGAGCAGCTGATGCTTAAGTTTTTTTCTTTTCCTTTTTAGTTTCTTTAACTTTATTTTGAGCAATTTTGTTTGCTTATATCTGGCCATCTAAACAACGAATTTGAAAATGATATTGTGCAATATAACAACCGTTGTTGAATTCCTATTATTTTGTGTAGTGAAATTTTGCATCATTTCTAATTTTTTGTACTATATTTTGTCCCCCTTAAAAATAGAAGTAAAACCCACAAACAAAAACAGAAGTAGTCATCTGAAACTGGTGTCAAGCCAAATCATTTCAAAGGTCAAATCTTGCTATAGATGTATTTTGTTTTCCTGATTCAGGATGTTATTTTAATTGAGCAAATCCTAGAAAACTGCACACTGGATTTTGGCTACTTTGGGGTAACTGTGAGATCAGTAACTTGGACTCTGCCTGATCCTGTGACACGAGCCGAGGTTCCCAAGAGACGGTTGTCCCTGGTAGATGGAGCCTGTGTGGCACTTGCCCCATCTCTTACACACAGGTGTCCTGCCCAATACCCAGATGTCCTGCCAGCTTCATGTCTTGTTTCTTTCCTCACCCTTGCAAACATTTTAGTGTTCAGCCTTCACTGCAAGTTGCATCCCAAAGTAGACACCCTAAGCTGTATAACCTTAGACATTTATTATGAGGCTAAGCTAAATACAATTTTATGGGATTGTCTTTGGAAGTGATCAGTACTCTTCTTCTTTTTTTTTTTTTTGATCAGTATTCTTTAAATAATAACATATTACAAAGTTCTGCTAGTAATTAGTGGGGAAATGCAGGCCATTTATTGTTTGGCATTTCTAACCATGCTTTACTGGCGGCTGTGTCCTAAGCTACCTTCTTGGTGACCAACAGAGAACAGTATTCTGCGAAAGTCAATGAAGGTTATGGCTGCTGTTTGTGAGTCAAAGAACAGAGTCAAACTCTATTGTCATAAAAACCCGAGTGCGACTTATCAGCTGCCCTAACCACTTGGATCGATTGTATTCTTTTCTCAATAACAGCAGGCCCTCTTTCTTTCTGCATCCCTATTCTTTAGTTCTTTGTCTAAATAAGCTCTGAGCTGTATGAGACAGGGTGCTTGTATTCACTGTGGTGTTTGTGAAATGCCGTATGCACACATGACATTTTGTAGATAATAAAAACAGCAATGATTATGGGCTGTGGGTAGTATTTTGCTGATATCCCTGCTGGTAACAATACACAAAGATATCACTTGACATTCTATTGAGTTAACAGAATCTTTTGTGTTGATTTTTACTGCTGTTAAGAGCAGGAAGAATATTGATTTTAATCAGAAGAAACAGGGAGAAATTGCTTTGACATGTGTTTTTACTCGATCTTTGAGAATGTCAAGGAATAATGAAGAGAATAAATAATAATCTATGTAGGGTTCTTTCAGAAGGGCCGTAAGGTAGTTTGAAAATAGCGACCCAAGGATAGGAATTTACTTTGGAAACGAAGTGCTTAATTGGCCATCACAGAAAAGCCTCTTGTAAGACCATTAGAGGTTATTGACTTTGAATATTAAACCACTGCCATGTGAGTCAACCTGTGATTGAAAATAAGAAAATATGGTTTAATTTGTCCATGGTTTATTGGTTTGTTTGTGCATTCAACAACTACATAATGAACACCTGCCACATGGGTGGTGCTGTCCTAAGTCCTGTGAACGCAGCAGAGAATGAAACAAAGTCTTCGTTCCAGCACATTTTATTATTGTGGGTGAATACAGACAATAAAAGTATTATGTAATACATCAAAGGACCATTAAATAGGATGCAGAGAAAAACGGAGCAGGGTGAGGGCGAGCACAAACTGCCAGTGCGCATGAGCTAGTGGGATGCTTTTTGTAAACTGTAGGTAAGGAAATATATATATTTCAGGGTCTCACTACACAGCTCAGACTCATGGTGATCCTTCTGTTTTCAGCCTCCCCAGCACTGGGATTACAGGCATGCGCCACCACACCAGGACTTAGTGACCTGCTCAGTCAGCTCAGGGTTGGGCCAGCCTAGCATGTGGTGCTGGGGATCGAACCCAGGTCCCTGCACTTTCATAACCAGGCACTTAGTCTGCTGAGCTATCTCAGTGGCCCTTGAAATATCTTGTGTGCAGGAAAGGGAAACCAAACCATGCAGCTAAGTATTTGTTAAAAAGAGTTCCAAGCAGAAGGAAGAGCAAGAAGTGTGCGCAAGTGTTAGAGGAGCTCTGTGTGCTGGGGAGGGAGGTGATGCCAGCAAGGAAGTAGACGATTTCACTCGTAGAAGATCTCGAAGCCATTCATTATGGGCCTCCTTCACGTGGAGCGCAATGGGAAGCCAACAGGAGAGCACAGTGTCATTTGGGGGCCAGGGAGATAGCTCAGTAGAATAAGCATTTGCCTGGCAAGTGCAGGGTCCTGAGTTCAGAGTTCAGTCCCCAGTACAACACACACACACACACACACACACACACACACACACACACACACACACACATACACACACACACGATTAGTTTGGATAGTCTAAAAATAACTGTAATGAAGCCAAAATGGAAGCAGATTCCCCAGAGCATGGCAGTTTAAATCTGGGCTAGGTCCAGCAATCATTTGCATCAGGTGTTAAGAATAGAGGATGTAAAACTTCACTAGATATTTGCCATGTTCTGGACCTATAAGGGACTGGTTGGTTGGTTGGTTGGTTGTAGTTTGATCAAGAAACTTAGTATTTCATTATGGGTTCTGTCAAGTAGGAACACTGACAAGATGAATATTTAGATCCAAGGGAGAGGTCAAGGCTGGACACGTGAGAGTCAACAGGAAAACACTGGCATTCTGAGCCACTGAAGGAAAAGGTTAGATGAGACATCTGGGAGGCTGAAGTCTAGAATGTTTGAAGTTTAGCATTTGGGAGAATGGGCAGTGCAGACTAAAAGGGTACAAGGAGCATTAACGGAGTGGGTTTTAGAGGCCAGGTGAGGTCTGCATAGGAGTCCAACCAAGGGAGAAAGGGGCCGACAACAGGATTTTCTGACGAGCCATCTTGTGAGTTGTTTAAAGGAATGGAAGAAACAAAGATTTTCTGGGAAGGTCCCAGAAGTAAAAAAGAAGATAAGAGCAGAGACTGAGGTTAGATAGTTATTAAGGAGTTTTGCTGTAAATAGGATAGTGGCTTTGTTGAAATAACAGCATTATTGGAATAATACTATTAATGGATGGGATTGTTGCATAAATGGTTAATAGTGCACATACCAAGCCTGCTAGAGCAGTGCTTGTTGGGGGAAAACTTGCAAGGACAGGAATGATATCAGAGGTGGGAGGGCCTTTGGGGTGGAGATGTAGCTCAGCGGCAGAGAGCTGGCCTAATATGCTCAGGACTCTCGGTTTGGTCCCCAGTGCCAGTGGGATTGGGCATAGAGTGGAGAGGAGTGTTTATTCCCATTGTTGTTGCATTTCAGAGCAATCCACAGAGATCTAGCAAGGCTGAGCATCAGTCAGAAGAACTCACTGTTGGCTGCAGGGCTCGGCCAGCTCCTCACCGAATGCGGTCAGCTGCTGCAGTGCTTTGACCCCAGCGCGACTCCTTTCATCCTTTCCTTGGCTCTTCAAAGGGCTGGGATTGAAGCCTCTGGTTGATCAGAATTACTTACATCCTAAGCACTAGCTTCCAGGTTCTGTGCGGACTCTGAAGGGCAACAAATTCTTTTCTGAGAGCCCAACCAGAAAGAGGTTATCCTTGCACAGGCAAGCCTTACAGTGAGATAGTGGAGGAGGAATAGAAGGGCTTTTTTGTAACTCACTTCCTGTTTTCTTCTCCATGCTTTCTCATTTGCCCTTCCCTTCCATCTTCCATTCCTTCCTCGGATCATCTTCTGTGCTCCTGCTCTTGACCTTAACTCTCCCTTCCCTCCATCCTTCCTTTCTTTACTGTAGTGTATGTTATTGTACTTTATTATGCCAGTGGGAATAGGCTAGCAGTGAAGGTAAACAACTGAAAACGTGTAGTGAACAGCCACTGGAATGGCATCACTGTTCGGAATATTTCTGCTGAGAAGGTGAGAGGATTAGGATTCAGCAGAGAGGCTGGTTTTCAACAAGAGGGCAGACAGAACCATACGAAAGGGCAAATGGCACATTTTGTAAGGATAGATGTGGGTGTGTTGTAAACTGAGGTTGCAGGCCTTTTAAAAAAGAATTGCCTTAAAATGTGAACTTGCTTTGAAGCCAAGGAAAGAGAATAGATGTTGCAGTGGTTATAATAATGTGTGATTAACAACCTTGTTTTCCCCAAGAGAGCAAATTTCATTAGCTATGTACCCTTAAAAGAGAAGCTGATTTTCCTTTCTTACTCGGGATTCCACTCTGGGTGGACAGGCATAGTTAAATCCATTTAACTTTTGGCTAAATATTCATTCCTGCCAACTACCTTACACAGGAAAGAAGAAATCCTCATTTTTATGATGCTTCAGGATTTGAGCCTTGTTAGATAATTCTGTCAACATAACAGAAACGTAAGAAAAATGTGTGTGTGGCTATATGAAACGTGTGGAGAAGAATCTGTCCTTATTAAGCATACAAATATGTTTAGAATTCACTGACCTTCCGGTGACTCACAGCAGGCGGAAGCATGACATTTGAAATTGTGTCTTCATTGCATTCTGAGGGCCTGGGATGACTGACATGATAACCTGCTTATAACCGTGGGCCTGAGCCAGTATTCACATCAATTCATTTTTGGGCATTTAGAGCTTAGATAATTGGATTAAATTACAGCCAAATAAATCAGTCCTACTATACTTACACTCTCGTGGACACATGAGGAGATTGGTTATTTTGGCCAAATGTATAAATTCAAAAAAAAAAAATCTACTTACTATGTCTGAACTTTTAAAAGTAAGTAAATTGTCCTATTGCAAAGCAAATCAGCAACATAATAAGTGGCCCCATGGCCCGTGCCTTCCTGATCTTTAATATAGAGCTCTAGCTCTGTGGCACTAATTGGATACTATAGAAACCAATTATAACACTGTATCATTTTTAAAGGATAGTTGTAAACATCAGTTGAGTTGATCTTATAACTGAGATGATGCCGTATGGTAGTTTTCCAGCCTTGCTCTCATCTTTTCCCTCTGAAGTGGCACTCCCTTAGTTCTCTGAGGGATCGTTGTTCCTTTCCATAAACCCTGAAACACCAATCTAGTCTGCATGTTGAATTTGTGTTGTTAGGCATATTTGTTTGATTTAGTGATATTCTTATGAGGATCCAAGTACCGTGATGTTTTGCTGAAAATCAAGATGCTGAAAATTAACAAATAAGAAATACAGACCAGCGTGGCAGCTTTCCAGCTTGCCATGGTGATGAGAAGAAGCTCAATCTTGGAGAAGCTTGTGAAATGTTGCACTGGGCGTGAAGGCCTCAAGCCTAAATTGCATGCAAATGTGCAATCTCTGGTGTTAGTCGAGAGACACTGACGTCAAGCTTCAGAAAATGACACAGCATATTGTGAAAATTACCTAGAGGATCTATGTGGTTTGTATTGAGTGTGGGGAATCGGTACACTTTGTCTTTTGTTGCTGACTGCAGATCTGCTAAAGATGAACCCTACTGAGAATACGGCCCTTGCGTCTGGAGCATAACCTATCGTATGTGGCTCAGTAATACATCCTTGAAGTCTATGTTGGAACCAGAAGGTGCATTGGAAGCTACTGGAAATCAAGAGTTCTGCTGGAGGTACTGGCCAGCTGCCCTACTGCGCTCTTTGTTTCCTACTACTTTTCCTCCCTCTCTGGCTTTAGCTTATGGAGTTCTATGTATAGAACATGTGTATGAATTGCACAGTCAAAGGGAAATCATTGTTAATTATTTTGTCTTTAATATTTCACCGTTATGTGAACAATTTATAAATGTAAGGGATGCAGTAAGACTATTTGAATTTTAATAATTTTTATTATAATTATAGTAGCATTGCAAACACTATTTTAATAAATTCCCTGCCATTTCTGAAGTGCGCTTCTCATTCTCTTCTAGGAGTTAAAGCTTCCTAGTTCATTGGATTCCAATGAAAATCATGCTTTGGCAACAAAGATCTCCTAATCAGCATCCTGCAGTCTCCCTACTCCTTAAATTAATTGCTCTTCCCTCAAGAGTTTTCATAAAAATTTTATCACAACACTGAATGTATGGCTGTATCACTTAACAACTCCTTGAAGTAGGCTGACATTCCTTAATTGGAGAGAGGGCAGATTTTTGGCCTAAGTATTAACCTTTCACTCTCAAAGTGTCCCAGTTTGAATAGTGGATGATATGTGTGTCCTATTGTGAAGGGACTTGTCATCTCAGACGGTATGCATCAAGGCTATGCAGTGCAAGTTTGTCAATGAATGTAAGTTGAATTTATTTTTTGATGGTTGTGGGAACTATTCAAGTTCTGGTAGAGGGCTTCGGGTATTTGAGAGGAATTGCTGTTACTCATATTTATTATTTCTGTATATTAATAATCAAAGCCAGCCCATCTGGAAGGGCAGAAAGCTACTAGGTGCCCTAGGGAAGGCAGAAATGCAGTAGGTCCAATGCTGAGGAACTGACTATAATGTGCTCCACTGGTCTCTAAATGCTAGTCAGGAGGAATACCTGAAGGGAAGTAAAAATCCTTAAAGATACTTTCATTGTTTCACGTCAAAGAAGGGAGAGGGAGAAAAAGAGAAAAGAGCTGGCGAGATAGCTCAGCAGACTAAGTGCTTGGTTAGGCAAGTGCAGGGACCAGGGTTCAATTGCTGGCATTACATGCTGTGTTGGCCCCACCCTTGGGTATGCTGAGCTGGCCACTGAGTTGGGCATGGTGGTGCCCACCTGTAATCCCAGTGCTGGGAAAGCTGAGAGCAGGAGGATCACTACAAGTTCAAGCTGTGTGGTGAGACCCTGTATTAAATACATTAAAAAAAGAAGAAAAGAAAACAAGGACTCGGTACTGAAACTAGGATTAGAGGCCCCATTTGACCTAGCTATTACCCTTTTGGCATTTTCCAGAGGAATGAAAAACTTCATACTACAGCAATGTATGTGCATACATGTTTGTAGGAGTACAATTTGTCATAGGTAAATCTTGGAAAAAACACATGTCCATCGACTGAAGACTGGATAAAACAGATGTGGCATTTTTATACAGTGGAGTTAGCTATAAAGAAGAGATAAACTATCTATCTATCATCTATCTATCTATCTATCTATCTATCTATCTATCTATCTATCTATCATCTATCACCTGTTGATAGATAGCCCTGGGTTCACAGCTACAAAAACAAAAACAAAAGCAAACAAACAAAAAATAAAACATTAAAGAACCACACTACCTCATGGAAGGAGATATTAAGAAACCTTGGACCATATTTCCATTACTTGGCACAGAATTCTGCTTTAGCTCTGAGAATCCATTTGGGCCACACTATTAATCCTAGAGAACACAGCAGTTCTGGTTTTCTCTTGCACTGTAGAGTTGACTATAAATAAGTTAATAAACATGCATTTTGCATGTTTTTGTCACAAATAAATGATAAATGTTATGATGAATAGATATACTGACATGGACATTACTATATATATATGTATATGTATATATATATTCATATAGTACCTCTTAAATACAAAGAAAGCATTTGTACCTCATGCAATATTTATGATAGCTAGTGACTTTGAGGTCAGTCATACTGGTGATCTTCCTATCCTTCCAAATATGCAATGGGGCAAGAAAAACATTTGTTTTTTTGATACTTTATGACATAGTGAGTGTTTTAATTTGTATCAATGATTTATTTTAGATTTTCAAGTTATAGGTGGCTCCATAGGGAAACTATAAGGGCTGCTAATTATATTTTCACTTTTCCCTCGAGGTCATTTTGTAAGATTACATCTTTCTCAGCAGAAATGACAAAATTAATGAGAGTGTATAATAATGTTTGCATATAATAAATGGTGCCAAGTGAAATTTCTGTCATCTAGCCTGGTAGATCTACAGCTGACCATTATTCTCCAGTGAAAAATGTGAAAGTACAAATACAGTTATAATGAAGCGCCTTCCCAAGAAATAGGAAAATCTTGGTTTCAAGTTTACCTTCCATACCAGAGTCGGTGATGTCTTTGTGGAGTCAAGGTGTAAAGCAAAACAAAGCTTTTCGGTTCTCTTCTTTTGGCCTGAGTGCATTCTGAAAAGTTAGGTAGGGTGTAATTCTGTTTAGCAATGTTGCTAGGGCTCTTAATACTTGGAATTCACCATAGGGGGCACAAAGAGGATTTAAGGAATTGGGCTTTGTCAAAGAATTTACTGCCACTGCTATGGGCTATTGGACTATATATATAGCTCCTTTTTCTCTTTTGCAATGAAAAGAAAGATCTGTACTAGTGATGTTTAGACAAGAAATCATGTCTGCATCTTGTACTTAGAACAACTATGAAGAAGACAACATTATGCAATGTATTGGTTATTGTAAAATCAATCAATAAATTAAAAAAATAAAGGAACATATAAAAAAGATTATTCAATACTCATGCCATTGGTCTGTTTGTATCCTATTAACAACACTTTTTGGGTAAAATGGTTGGAGTTATTCATTTGTTTAACAGCTAAAATTAAACAACATTTAAAGTTTAAGAAAGCTTATTGGATTTCAGGAGAGAGAACCCTAAAACATTTGACTGATAGTAAACAGGGCTATGATAAATCAAATCTTTGAAAATGATGCCAGGAACCTAGGAGGTGATTAAAATGATGGATATACAATGAAGAGAAGAAAACACAGCTTCTTCTAAAACCCCAATGGTTGCTACTCTTCTCTGTTTATTAGATTTATAATATTGATGTCTCAGCATAGAAACTCTGCAGCCTCCTTTCTTCTATTCCATGTGTTCCATTCTCCTTCACAGTAAGGAATAATAATTTAATTGGTTAAACTTCAGAACACTGATTAGGCAAAATTTGCTAGTGAGTGAGGACACTACATTATTAATTATATGCAGACACTTCATGCCCTTTCTCCCTCTGGCTTGATGGATCTGGAGCTTCAAGTTGATGCAGTCTTCACTGCCCAAGACACCCTGGTCAGGTGTCACAATAATTTCCTACTGTACTTTTTCACCAAAGGGCTTTGTCTAACTCTCTTGGAGTAAATCTTCCCATCTCTCTTCTTTTTGACATCCCAGCCAGGCTTTGTCCATTTCTATCTGAGCAAGCTTGATCTCAGCCTAGGAGCAAGCTCATATTGTTACATCTCAACTAGCATTTCAGAATATGTATTGAATATGGCTTGCAGCACTTTGCAGTGATGTGATCTTATACTTGAGTCTGGGAATGGTGAGAAGACTCTGTTTATATTTTTCCTAGGACCTGGTGTGATTTTGTGTGGTCATGTGGGAATATCTACATGGAGAGTTATATTTGGAAATCTATGAGCCTCATATTGAATTGGAGTTTTCTGAATTGGGAAGTAAAGGATGCCTCTCATAAGTGAATGTAAAAATATAGAAACCTAACTGGCTCTCAGGAGTTTTGTGAGCAGACTAAGTAGAAATGACTTGAGAACTTTAAAGTATAAAGCACTGTACTGTTGCGTACTTTTGGTATTATTTAAGAGCTTCAAATAGCTTAAGCAAACAGGGTAATAGATATAGTAGTAAAACCAGGTCTTTGGTTATAGATGCAATTCATTGAGGTTTGTTAGGTTTAGACTCAGTATAACACATTACACACCTACTATGAAATCCTTGCTACAGAGTAACACCTCAATCAGTTGTGACTGCTGATAGAAATCTTTTAGTTCCTGGCAGGTTTCTAGTGAATACTAGTTCTAGAAATTTTAGTTATTGTATAGGCAGTTGTAGGCCTAGATCTGGCAATAAAGATGCTGTATCAGTAGTAAAAAATTACCTCTAAGTTTGATTATGACATATGTGCATCTAATATGTGAGTTCTTAGTGAGCTTGGGTGTGAGTTGATCTGATTAGGAGCTACACCGGAGCTGGGCTTTTTGGTTGCTATGGTGGTGAGCACCCAAAGATTCAGCTTGCTCTGGTAGCTGCTGCACTAGCCTTGTTCACTAGAGGTCGAGTATATTACAGAGATTTTCCCTGGATTCCCACTCAGTCATCAGTTTTGAGGAGTCTCTAAATCCTTGTGCCACAGGGAACTGGATCTTTATCCATGATCTTGGTGTTCCCAGCCAGCCCCCATCTTAGGCAGGTCCTCTGAGCCTGGTTCTCAGATTGGGACTTTAAAAATGCCCTGTCCTCTTTCCTTCATGGAAACCAATCTCTGCCTTTTAAAGCTGGAAAAACTTGCCTAGGAGAGATGGTTTTGTCTTTTCCTGGGTAGTGGAAAATGGTACTTGGATTGGGCCAGAGGAAGTGACACCCCTTCTCCTCAAGGCAGAGGTGTGAGTCTTACACTCCTTTGTCAGAACCAATGGACCATTGCTTAGGGAGGATAACTTCCTGACTCTCTTAATCAGGTCAAAGCTCTTCTTCATGCAAGAAAGAGGGTGGGAAAGTAGACAGGATTTCATGACTGTTCACAGAAACCACTGATTTTCACATGCACACTATCTACACCTACACTACCCAAATCTCATTTCCTGCCCCTCCCTGATCATTTTTGGTGGTGTTCTAATCAGTTAATGTATCCCAGTCATTCTAAACTGTCGTATTTGCCTCTAAGATTTTATGTGTCTCCTCTCTTCTTACCCCCGTTACAGTTGCATTTCTCCATGTGTGGTGTCAGGACAGACAGTTTGTGTATCTTCTTTCTCCTCTAAGAGGCTGGCTAGCATCTGAAATTCAGTTTATTTAGCTTCCTAGTAGCTTCAGGTTTCTGCCAGACTCACAAAATGGTATAATTTTGTAAGTTGTTCAGTTTTTTTTTTTTTTTTTTTTTAAATGTATTTGTTACAGGGTCTCATTATGCAGGTGAGACTTGTAGCGATCCACCTGTTCTCAGCCTCCCCAGTGCTGGGATTACAGGTGTGCATCATTGCACCTGTTCTCTGTGGCTGGCTCAGCATGCCTGGGGGGTGGGGCTGGTGCAGCAGCACGGGTTTGAACCCTGGTCCATGCGCTTGCCAAAGGTCTTTTACTCTGCTGAGCTATCTCACTCGCATCAGTTTTACTTTTTGTAGTTGTTAATAGAAACAATACCTGATGAAGTAATTAATATCTTACAGCTTTTTGAACTCTTCTAGGAAGTAATTTCAGCAACTTAAATTTTTGTCAGTTAGATTTAAAAAAACACATTTTTACAGTTAGATATTAAGTAAATGATCTAAATTTTTATAGAAGCTAGTACTCTATCCTAAACTTGCTTTCCCTCTGTTTTATTACAATGAATTATTAAATTCTTCAAATATCTGGAATAATAGTGTGGCATATTTATACTTCTTCCCAGTTAAGAACACTTTAGTTTTTATAGTTAATGGTTAATTGAACGTTTGTAGTCATGTGATTTCCATATCAGTAAGGACCTCAGTTTACAGGTGAGAAAAATTATGAATTAATAATTTCAGCTGGTAAGTAATGAATGAAAAACTCAAACCTGCTTCCCAGTGCATAAAACTTTCTAAAATTCCATACCTGTGTAAACATTTAAAATAGATATGGCCATGTGAATTATTTAAATATTTAGTTTACACCCTCATTTTTTTTTTTTTTTTTTTTTTTTTTTTTTGAGACAGGGTCTCGCTATGCAGTTGAGGCTGGTCCTGAGCTCACTTTTGTAGCCCAGGCTGGTCTCGAACTCGCATCAATCCTCCTGCCTCAGCCTCCCGAGTGCTGGGATTACAGGCGTGAGCCACCACGCCCGGCTTACACCCTCATTTTGAAAGCTGAACTCCCTAAATGTGAAATAGCTTTTAATACAAAGTTTATTGATTCTAGAGTTATGAATATCTATTGATGTAATTATTTTCTGATGATTAAAGTGTGATCAATAATGATCTTTGGAGTTGTGCCATATTTTAGAAAAAAGGACAGATTTTGGTTTTCTTGTAATGAGCTATAACTACTTCAGAAATAATGCCAACATATCTTCCTGAGCATTTGTCTGTCAGTGGGAGATCATTATTTGACCAAAATACTATTAGTATTTTATTAAGATTATCATTTATACATGACAACTTAATAACCCACTATAATAATATGTTATGAAAAGACAAAAAATCTTTTGAAGACAAAGTAAATAACATTTTTGAACTTAGACTTATTTTGGTCATTAAGATTTATGAAATTTAAAAACAAAGCTGGTTAAAAAAATCCAAATGGGACAAACTTGAGCAGGTTGTTCTTGGTATACATTTAAGTGAATTATGCTTTGTTCCTAAAATTGATCCAGAGTTATATGAGTAGTAAAATATTGAGCGTAAAGGATAGGAAAAATCTACCATAAATATGTTAATATTTTAGTAAGTTTCTCGTCAAGGTCCTATCCATAATGGTGGACTAGACACATGTAGTCAGAGTCAAAGGAAATAACAAGCCCTATTTATCTCAAAATATATTCTATAGTGTTGCAATTTTGGCCATTGAATTATCCTTATAAGTGTAGTGCATGGCTTCTAAATGGAGCCTGGAAACTTCATTTTTTCACTGAAAGGGAAAAAAAAATCAGGCTAACTAATTCTCAACTTGCAAAAATTATGGCACTGAATGACAAGATTGTGGTCTGATGAGCTTGAATGGGAACTAGATCAGAAAAGGTGAGGAGCTTATAACACTTCTTTGGAGAAGGAGCTCTTGATCAATGTGGAGATGATGGACATTTGAGAGAAGGTGGCATGGAGTAGAAGATGTCACCTATCTCATGCTGTTTTCTAGAGACATAGACAAGAATGTGCATACTAATACTGGTACTATGTGGTTCTAGCTAACACCAAACCAGTGAGTATGCACAGTGTACCAAATACCATATCCATCATGTGCCCTGGAAACAATGAGACATAAAAAAGAATGCACTCTTCTTTAAGTAGTCTTTATATGTTCTGGGTATACTGTTCAGGAGAAAACCAAAAATATCCAGTAGCAACAGTAAACAGTCACAAAAGGAACCTAGAGCTCTTACTGGGTGTCACAGAAATGTATGATTTGCAATTCACGGAATCAGAGAAACTGAACCATATTCCAGTGAGAGATCACAACTTGAGATGGTTCCTGAGAAAGGAGAAATGTTGGGATGCGTGGGATGTGGAGCATCAGCCAAAGGGCGTTGCCAAGGGGAGCAAAATAGGAGGGAGATAAGTACATGTTTAGAGGCAGATGTGATGGAAGAGTAGAAGATGAATTAAGATTCTTAGAACACAGTGAGATTGTGGAGTCCACTGGTCATGTCTCTCTTGTTTCACTCTTTAGTGTTGAGGCACAGTGGACTAGAGATTGGCCCCCAACCTCAAACCCATTTTCCTTCTGCATAACCTCCACAGAGACTCATCTCCTCTCTCAAGATTTCATGTATGAAGAATCTGTGTGGAAAGTCTTTAAGTTCACATCTTGAGCCATCTTACTTCTGCCTTGTCTACCTTCCAACCTAGTATATCCAGCTGTTCATCCAATTTCTCTGTTAAGATTACAATCATCAGAGATTACGGTAGTCCAACCAAATCTACTAATCTTTCTACCCTGCCCTTCTAATTTTCTTCCTCCTATCACCTTGTCCCTTCTACTTTATTTCCTGTGTAGTAGCTCTGTTGCTTAAGATCTTTGTACCTTGGCCAGTATTTTTGAAAAAAAAATATTTTGGGAGTTATTGTGAGGACGAAAACAAGTGAATTCTGTTAAAGCTCTAGGAGATGTGCCCCGTACATAAGTTCTTAACAAAGAATTCTTTCAGCCATTTAGCCCAGTGTGTCTCATTACCTTTGTCCTCACACTTAATTTGTCATGAAAATGTTACTAAATATATGCTGTTCTTATCACCTTTTTGCAATACTGCCTGACATGACCTTAGTACAAATGAATAGCACTTCTGGATTAGGTAGTCATAATTGTAATAAAGTGATAAATACTCGCACAAGCTCCAATTTTGTTTTTCTCTCTAACTTTTAAAATGCTATTGCTGTGACCTTTTAAAACTGACCTGAACAAAATGCTTCATGAAGGATGAATTGCTCTTACGAGGCCTACATTCCCTCAGCTGGAATGTTCAGCCCTGCACCTTCCAGGCTTTGTCCGCCTCTCTGTCTTTAGCCCATTGCTTTCCCAATGACTCCTTGGTGCTCCTTACCTGTCAAATATTCCACATTCTTGCAAGCGTAGTCTCTCCCATTGTAAAGCCCACTTTCCAACCCTTTTCCTGCTTCCACTTGACTTTTACTCTCTAACCAGATCCTCCACTTTGTTTTCCTAGTACTGATTCTTCCTAACCAGCAGGATGTGGACTGCATATTCAGAGAGAGACTTTTGAGGAAAATTTAAGATAGGATGGATGTACAAGGGCATAGGATAGATTAGGGGAGCCCACAAAGGTAGTGGAAGCCAGGACTCGCAAGTAGCATTCTTATTTCTAGGCTTGATGGGGAAGAAGGTGGCAGTGCCTTCTGGTCGACCCTCGAGAGCCTCCCCTAACGGGCAATGTGCTGTATGCTCCACTCTGCAGCTCACCCTCAAACGGGAAGTGGGGGATAAACCTCCTCTCCTCAGTGTCCTTGCACTCTTACTTCTCTTAGTCTTAATGCAGAAAGTAAGGCTGCTGAAATAGTCATAGGTGTGCTTCCTGGGGTCACTAAGCATCCTGGAGGAGATAGAGCACGGATCTGGGAGCACAGCTGAAAAACATTCACATGCTAGCTGCTGCAGCAGCACCTAGTCCCCTGAGCACAACGTTTAAAGGAGACTTAAACACACAGTATTTGTATGAGCCCACTTTCTCATCAAAGGAGAAGTCCTTGGCCATAGGGACTGCCTCTATTTTCTTAGCATTTTGCCCAGGCTCCCATACTTCAACAGTATTGAAGGAATGAATAAATGAGTGAATAGCAATGTCAGGATGAAGTCTGTGGCCTCACGAAGAACAATCGTCCCCACTTGAGACTAATTGTCTAACTCACCTGCTAGAGCTAGATCTGGGCTACAGTTTAGGGAGATTTTCTTTTTCTTTCTGTTTTTTTTTTTTCAATTCTTTTATTGTTTAAATTTAACAATGGTTATATTACATATTTTCATCATCAGATCAGTTTAGATTAATACATATAGGTATATAAGATTGATCAAACAATTAAACATTAACCTTTCTAAATCCACATTACTTGAGATTTTCTGTTAAGAGTGTGCCCATCTCTCTTTTATGTGATATCTGAATGAGTGCGTGTGTGCTGTTTACTTCATAGTTTTTAAAAGTGGTGATCAGACAAATACCAGACGTTTCACAAGCTTTAGACCAATATGAGAAAATAATTTCCTATGAAAACGATCTTCATTTAATCATTTATTCTCTTGATTCAATCTCATGCTGCTGTTAGCTATGCAGGGAAAATTGTGTTTTAATGATGCTTCAGAAAATATTCACCACAGGAAGAAATGCTTAGCCTGGAATAGGCTAAGAAGGTACTTACCTCTTTGTACATTTTGTGGGTCTATTGTCGTACCCGTGTTCTTCATGAAAGACATTCCAGTAGCACAACTGCCAACAAAGGTGATGCAGTTCATCTGGAAGTTAAGACTTTAGAAAGAGCAGAGTCCGCCTAGAATTTAACTAGTCTTAATATAAAGAAGTAATATGATCTCTCCTATTAATCGCATGATTATGGTTGTACTCAAAGATAACTTGGAATATGAAAAGTTAATGATATAATTCTGTATCTTGTTATTTTATTCAGTGAAGCACTCTTGTCAAAGAAGAGTTCTTAATTGGTTGTGATAATTATGATGAAGCCAAGAAAATCAAGCTTTTGAGTTTGAAGGAGGCATAAAAATCTCTTTGTTTTTCAAACAGATGAGGAAATTGATTTTTAAAAAAGTGGCAACATGTAAAATAATTTTCTAGTTAGAGGCAGAGCTAGATCCCCTGTACCTAGATTCCCAAACCTACATCTCTTTTACCATATCATATTGTCTCCCAGTGCTAAGTGTTAGAGTCTGACATCATCTCAAGTTAAGCAATCAGGTCCCCACAGCATTTGATGTGGGTCCTGGGCTTCCTGGAGATTGCATTGGACCCTTCATGACTCTCTTTTGCAGCTTGAGTATGGAAGCCCAGATCTATTTATAAACCACAGAACTAGGAAATGTTTGCTAAGCAGAATGGTTATGTCAGTGTTCTTTGTTTTCCTTCATCAGAGGTCCTATGTTGTTGCAGAGAAAACAGCTTTGCTTATTTTTCTTTATTATCACAAATAATAAGAGCTATTTTTTTCTAAAGCAATGCTTAAGGTGCTAACGTCTTGTGGGAATCCTATTTCTTTGCTTTTGCTTATGCACACCAAATTTTACCTCTTGTACATTTTCTTAGCTTGAACTTATTATTAATATTCCTGACCTCTTACCAACCCATTCCGTAGTCATTTACAGATAAAAGCTGAATAAAAGGAAAAATGAGCTAAGAAACAACTATTCCTTTGATTAAATGGAATCTATTTGTTTTCATCTCATGTATGAGAATTTATTGTCTGAAATCTTGTCACCATTTGTTTTCATCTAGCGTGTGTTTCTGGTGGCTAGTGAGACTCTTCAAGAAGTTATTTTATTTCCATGTTAATCCTTGGAAAACTAATACTAATCTTTTTCATTTATAATAAGTCCTGACATTGGAAATTGCTCAGTGAAAATTTGGAGGAAATAGCATACAATGTTATCTGAATCATTTTCCCCCAACCAGCAGATATCTGAATGTCTCTTAAAATAATAAAAAGGGATAACTTCCATCTTAGGGGGTGTTATCTCTAGCCCTGGGTGTTTCTGTGAAGTTAGGAGAGAGATGTTGAGCATAGATTTCCTTGAAAGCTTCTCAAGCTTGTCTGCTCCTTATCAAGTTTGCTCTTCAACCTCTCTTCCCCACTTCAGTAACACGCAAAGTGTAGGCTCACCTTGGATGATGGGAGTGGCTGGAAGTGACTTAAGGAGAAACACAGAGATGTGCAGTAACTACATCCTCATCCTATAGTCTCCCAAGAGCAGAGCACAGCTAAAGGGAAGGAGCTAACAAGTCACTCAGTCCCTCTACCAGCCCCAAGTTAGTAGCTATACCTAAACTTTCAGTGACACAAGAACTGATCCACATACGACATTTATAAGACATAGTAAGAAGTAGCTACTGTGACTTGTGAAAAGATGTATAGAAAGCTGCATGTAAATTTAAGATATTCATCAGAACAAATGGTTGATGCTGATTCCAGAAAGGGGGTCATGGAAGCATCATTTGATGGAGGGAGCCATGCACCCTGTGAAGAGAACCTTCAGATGCCTCTGAAACTTATTTCACCTGAGTTATTCTATGAAATAACTGGTAACAGAGAGGGTTATTGGTAAGTTTTGTAAAGCTTTCAGGCCTAGCTGTAGATAGCTACAAGGGAGTAAAAAGTAAACAGCATATCATAAATCATACCAGTTTATTGGTAGTAGGTGGGATAAATTGTGAAGTTAAGTGAGGAAGGAATTAGTAAGAGAGTGCTTTATTCCTAAAGCACTTTATAAGATATATAAGGAGTGAGACAACTGTAAATAAAAGGTCTTACCAGAGGGAGCGAAGGGAGGGAAGTAACCAAGGCAGCTTGCTCTCACACTATAGGAATCTGCCCTTAAACTCCTGGAATTGGGATCTTAGGTTGCCTGATGTTGCAAAGATAGCAAGTTGTGTGTCTGAAGGTGTCACACGAAAGACAGCCTGACAGGGGCCAAATATTGTTTTTAGAAACATTTACCCTGGGTTCTTAGTATCAATATGCAGAAGCTATTCTAAGAGAAACTGGAAAGAAACAAAAGGGAAACCAAGACATGAAGCAAGAGTTCTGTTACTTTTTTTTTGTTTGTTTGTTTTTCTGTCTTTTTGAGGCAGGGTCTCGCTATGCAGCTCAGGCTGGCCTTGAGCTCATTTTTGTAGAGTTCTGTGACTTTTAAAGACACCATACTGATTCTTCAGAGGAGCTACTCTTTCCCAGCTTTTCCTTATTATCTGCATTCCTCTCTTCTCTGGCCCTTCCATAGCATGCCAACATGTGAGACTGTCCTCTCAACACGTAAGACAGAACTCTTGCAGCTTTTCTTGATCTTGAAGCCTACTTATTTCTTAATACTCTTTGTATTTGTAGTCGTGTTGGAAAGTCAAGCCTGCTCACTGCTCCAGCCTTCCATAGCTTCCTTGGGATCCTGACACCCACTGCACTACAGAAACCAGCTTCTCAGAGGCTCCAGTGTCCTCCACTCCCCACATCTATTGGGTTCTCAGCTGCTATCTCCAGGGCTTCAATGTGACACCACGCTAAAGTTCTCTTTGGCTCTAGCCACTGCCCTCTTATGATGCTCCTCTGAACTTTTGACCACTATATGTATCCTTTCAGATTTCTTCCTTTCAAAGCCTGTAAACACTGGCATTACCCAGGGATGGTTTCTCAGCTCTCTGCTCTTTGCATTCCCTATCCAGTGCATTTACTCAACTACAATGATTTCCACCAGTCTCTATGTCCAACCAGACCTCACATCTGTGTGGCTTTCACCTGCGTTGCCTATGGTTTCCCAAAGGTCACAGAGCTAGCATTTCCTGCTAACCATTCTACTCTTCCTTTCCATGACGCTCCTCTTAAGGCAATTCCTCTGCCCTCATCCCTAGAAATATCTGGGCTTGACTTCTCTTTCGTACACCCCAAGGACTCGACCAATTTCATGACGTCTTGCTGGCAGCGTTAAAATTATGACATTGTTTTCCTCCTCCTCCGTGTCTTCGCCATTCACCCCACTGGGGTTCCTGCATTTCACCACAGCCTTCTCATAATGTTTTTGCCTCTGAGCATCTCAGTGCCCTCCGCACATTTCCCAGATACCATTCTCTAATAACTTTCTGTAATGCTGTCCCCTTCTCAAATCAGCAAACTTGTTACCAAGAGCATTAAATTAATTACCAGAGTGTTTAAGACCCTTCATAATTGTTTCTTAGGCAGCACTTTGAATGTTGCAGACGTTACCTTTTGCACCTTGCTTGCGAATCTCCTTTTGGATTCCTAGGGCCACTCACACTGAGTGGACCATTGTCTCCCCAGACAAGCTGAGTATTTTGTGCATTGTGCATTCTGCGTATAGTTTCTTCTGGTTTGAACTTGCTTCAGCTGTTTTCCTCCTTGTCCTCCCCCTTCCCCTCCTTTTCCCTTCCTCCTCCTCCTCCCCCTCCTCTTCCTCCTCCTCCTCCTCCTCCTCCTCCTTCTTCTTCTCCTTCTTCTTCTTCTTCTTCTTCTTCTTCTTCTTCTTCTTCTTCTTCTTCTTCTTCTTCTTCTTCTTCTTCTTCTTCTTCTTCTTCTTCTTCTTCTT
>PVJA010015182.1:12245-45986 GCA_004027025.1 Myocastor coypus | reverse complement strand
TTTTTTTTTTTTTTTTTTTCAATTTTTTTGTTTAAATTTAGCAATGGTTGTATTACATATTTTCATCATCAGATCAGTTTAGATTAATACATATAGGTATTAATACATATATAAGATTGATCAAACAATTAAAGATTAACCTTTCTAAATCCACATTACTTTTTTTGTTTCTTTTCCCCCTTCTTTTCTTTGAAAGTTGACATATTGCATATTGTCCTCACAATCATTCTATAGAGTGCAGTGTGTGGGCATGACCCACCTCCCTATTGATGTTGCGTAGTTGCATAGAAAAAAGAAAGAAAGAAAAAAAAAAAAAAAGGAAAGAATATACTTCTCTTTGGACTAAGAGGAAGCAGATACATACACAGTCAAAGGTCTTGCAATTGCAGTGTGCCACCAGTGAAGCTTGTGATGTTGGAGACTATTGAATCTAAGCCTCCTGTTTCTCTTCAGATCGTATAAATCTTTCGCCTTTTACATCCCCTCCTTTTGCTTTTCGTATTGCCTTCCCCGCTATACCTGTCCATCTCTGACTGATACCTCATTTTCATGGTAACTTGATCAGCACTGTAAAATCCTTCCTTTAAGATCACATCCCTGGGTTGCTGGGGTTAGGAATGCGCATGTATTCTAGAGCAAGGGAAGACATGCTTCAACTGGTCTCAGTATATTAGAATCCACTTTGAAAAGAATTAGGCGACTTCTCAAGGAGTGCCCTTCCAGACCCGATTATTAGTGTCTTACTCTTCTCTCATTGCTGGGACAAATACCTGACACCCAAAATGAAGGAAGGAAAGGTTTATGTAGCTCCCAGTTACTGGAGGTTTCAGTCCCTATTCGTCTGGCTCCAAGGCAGAGAGGCATATGGCAGAGGCCAACCTTTCGTGGTGGCAGCAAAGAGCAAGAACGCAGGGAGAGGTAGCAGCAGTTCAAGCAGCTAGCTTCTCTACCTTTACACTGAAGTGCAATGCAAATCACCTGCCCCAGGGGAGGTGTAACACCCACACCCACAATAATCAATGACAGAAGCCGACATATGACTGCTTGAGGCTTGGGGGGGGTGCACAATACACAAACCCTAACAGTTTGACCTCTCAGATGTTGCCTGGCCACAGCCACTGAGGAACTGTCTTCAGAGATGACACCTTGACCCTGGTTGGGACACAGAACAGACCAGAAGCCACACGAGAAGCCAAGGCTGCACCCAGGAGCCTTCCACACAGTACACAGTCAGTCAAGTCACAGAGCCGGGCTCAGGTCCACGGTGGTGGGGCTGTTCTGCAAAATGAAGACCACGCTGAAGTCTGAGGCAGGGCCTGGGAGGTTGTGAGTGGGGAGCTTGATTGGGCTCCTATGCTAGGCCAAGCCTCTGGAGTGAAGGCCATAGGGGTCCTGGGCCAGAGGCATTTCAGGCTTAAGCAGAAAAGAAGAAAGTCCTTTCTGGACTGAAACATCGCCACTGCAGGCCGACAGGAGTCACTTAGGAGCAAGCAAGCGTCTGACACTCAGAGACCAGTGAATCTTCGCGAATGAGAAGCCCAGTGATCACTTTGGAGTCCTGAGCCTATAGGACAGTAAACTAAATGTGTAAAGAGCTGAACAATGAGGGAGCCGAGGAGATAGCTCAGCGAACTAAAGCACCTGCTTAGGCAAGCACAGGCAAGTGCAGGGACTGTGATTTGAACCCTGGCACCACAGGCCACATCAGCCCCATCCCCTAGGCAGGCTGAGCCCCTTAGAGTCCAGGCATAGTGGAGCATACCTCTAATCCCAGTGCTGAGGAGGCTGAAAGCAGGATGACCACAAGTCCGAGCTGTGTCGTGAGGCCCTGCGACAACCAAATACAGAAGGAAAGAAGAAGAAGTGAACGATGAGATCAAAAGAGAAATAAGAAAAAGAGATGACCAGGCAAAGCCTAGCATACTGGTGCATGCCTGTAATCCCGGCACCTGGTAGGCTGAGGCAGGAGGATCACTGCAAGGTCAAGATCAGCCTGGGCTATAAAGTGAGCTCAAGGCCATTCTGAACTGCATAGTGAGACCTTGTTTCAAAAAAAAAAATAACGAGAGAGAGAGAGAGAGAGAGAGAGAGAGAGAACCAGAAACACACACCCACACATGCATGCATGCACACACAGATACCAGGATTGGATAAAAGTCGATGCACTGGGAGCTTGGTTCCTAGCACAGTGGTTTGATATGGTAGAGCCATCAAGGCAACAGATCTAGTGGAAGGTGACCAAGTCAGGTGGCTCCAGCCCCATGAAAGAACTGCTGTGGTCTTGCAGACTGGGTCAGGACTCAGAAGATGTAGCTCTCATCTTCACGCTTCACAGAAGCGGGTGGTTGAAAGGCAGGTTTGCACTTAGAAGTACTTGGAAAAAAACCACCAGCCATGGTCTTTGACAGGTTTTTCCAGTTTATCACTTATTACTGTGCACATGAGACCTGACGCACTACCAGGGAAGCATTTTCTGACTGACTGGTGGCCACTTCACGCCCGTGGAACTAACTCATTACAGGAATCCTAGACTAGAAAACACAACTGCAATCTGTTATGCCCGGAAAACTGTTACGCACAGCCCTTTCATCAACTTCTCACGGAAGGCGGTTTCAGCTTTTATTTCTCCCCTGTGAGGATACGTGTTATTATTCTTATTACAAAGAGGTTTAGAGGAAGAGTCGTTTTTTCAAATTGTCTGCGCACAAAACTACAGAGTGCAAAATCCCATGACTCCAAGGAGTCTAGGTTTAGAAATGACATTTACACAATTGCCAGTATTTGGAACAATGCCAGTAAATCAACATTAATAAGTTCTTGACACACACTCTGGCTCCAACGATGTCTCCAAAAAGAAAGAAAAAGAGAAAAAAGATGAAGGAGGAGGAGTAGAAGAAGAAAAAGAAGGAGAAGGAGAAGGAGGAGAAGAGGAAGGGAGGAAGAAGGAAGAGGAGGAAGAAGAGGAGGAGGAAGAAGAAGGATTATATATTAAAAACTTGCTTACAAAAGCTGCAAGAATAAGTTTTATAATTAACAGGATATAAAACTTCACTCTTACACACAAAAAATTACTAGCTGAATGAAAATAAGTGTAAAGATCTGATATAAAAGGACATGTTAAATAAATGCCCTGACTAATCTAGTGGTCATTTTTTTCCTTCCATGATGGGAAGTTGCTGGTAAATACAGATAAGGGTTGACCGGTAATTGTGCTGATAATTATGACACATGATTGCAGATGGAAATGTGTCCACTGATAATGTGGTGTTTCTGATTAGTTATTGCCTGCCCTGAACAATGTGCACTTAGTGATGAGCAGGAGGTGACAGCAAATGACCTGATTAGAAACGCACTTCTTAGGTAGGAATCTGAGGCAATGTCATAAGACCCTGGAAGAAGCCATTAAAAAGGCAGTGGCCTCAGGGTTGTGTTTCTTCCTGACCTATCACCAGAGGAGCAGCAGGAACTATATGGTGTCCTCAGACCAGAATAATTCAAGGAAGACTTAATGAAGGGATTATTTAGAAAGATATAAGCAACATGTAGAAAACTACAAGGAGTGTTTTACTATTCCAGGGACAGGAACGTGGGTTATTACATCCCTGGTCCCAGAGACATCAAGGGTATTCACAACCCCTGGGTGGAGAGGATACCCCTGAGATGGGCGGTGCCCATTCGCTGGTGCCCATGATCAGCACAGAAGGAACTAGAAGGATAAGCACCCAGCTTTGCTGTCCTTTCTCGTGGTGACCCCCATTCGGGAAGAAGACTCTACTACCAGTCCCAGGTGGAAAACAGAGGATGAGGCTCCTCCAGCCCACACAGACCAGGTTCCTATAGCCAGACTAGGAGGGGGAGGTACAGCATAGATGTGAGAGACAAACAAATATCTGGGTGACCCTAGCCATCCTACCCTTCATTCTCTACTCTTGTCCTACATCCAGGTAGAAATCTTTATATTCTCAAGATAGCTCAAATATCATTGTGCAGTCATATCCACACATACACACACACACACACACACACACACACACACACACACATGCTCTCTCACCTGAAAAATGTTAGCTGTTAGGGGCTTTCTTATATAAAGCAGTGGGGAGGTGGTAAGTTAAACAATACACACATCAGCCGGGCGTGGTGGCTCACGCCTGTAATCCCAGTACTTGGGAGGCTGAGGCAGGAGGATCAGTGCAAGTTCGAGACCAGCTTGGGCTACAAAAGTTAGCTCAAGGCCAGCCTCAACTACATAGCGAGACCCTGTCTCAAAAAGACAAAAAAAAAAAAAAAAGAGGCTGGGGTGTGAATCACCGTGGCTCCAGACACTGTGGTCTCCTCCGTGTGGCACTGATTCTACTTCTGAAGCAGGGGTGGGGGAGTGGGGGGGATCTGCCACTCTTTACAACAGAGCAGTCCTCTTGCCATCTATTGCCTCAAAGACACAAGAAGTCTCAAATGACTCTAATTTTTTGTGACTGTCACCTTGCCAAATTCCATCATTTTTGATGTTTTCCATTATCACTTGTTTGAAAGTCTTCTTTAACTTCAATTGTGTTTATCTATATTGAGCCTGTGATCACAGGGTCTGCTTTAAAATTTCTAAGTGCATGGGTTTTTAAAATATTTTAGTGTTAAAAACAACAAAATAGGCAGTGCATAAAAAGAAAAATAGCTGGAAATTAACAAACTAGGTTTTCAGAATCAGAAGTCAAATAAAAAGGAAACAAACAATAGAATTAGCTCAAGAAGAGGAGGAAGGTGAGCTAAAGATAAGCCCACCACTCCACATCAGCGACAAGATACGCAATAGTAAAAGTCAACCCATCCGAAAATAGCTTCTTTGGGAAGTACTTAATGAGAATACAAATGAAGAAGAAAAAATTGTATTCAAAATGAAAAAGACTATAACGACAAAAAAGGCAGAGATGTGAAAAATACAGAGAGAACTCCATCAAAAGCTTTATATGATCAATTTAAAAGTTTACATTAAAAGTACTTCAAAGAATATAGTTTGACTGAGAAAGTCAGGAGAAATAGCAGCCTCGTTTTCTTTCATGATAAAGGAGTCAAAACAGAAGTGCTACCTTGCTAGGCATGGGCAGTTTTACAGAATAACCTTGATGCTGTCTTAGTGCATTGCGGGCAGCTGTAACAGAACACCACAGACTGAGAAATTCAGAAAGAGTGGAAATGTGTTCCTCCACATTGCAAGGGCTGAAGGCCCAAGATGAAAGCACCAACCCCATTGGGTATAGCATGCCAGCTACCACGACAAAGACGCAAAGCCATGTCCTTCGAGGGGAGGAACCCTATAACCACGTGAGGCAGAGGAACCCAAGCATGAGCTTGCCCAGGAATCCTCTTCTAGTAGTATTAAGCCTTCCCTATGAGTTCTGCTTAAAGTCTTGTTTGGATGTTTTTCAGATTTACTCCTCTCCCAAAAGATCCCACCTGCTAACATTATTGCGCTGTGGATTAAGTTTTCAACATGGGAATTTTGAAGGACACATGCAGATCACCACAAAACCCAAACAAACAAAAAAAGGTTCAAATAATAAAAATTATGAGCTGGTTACATATATAAACATAGAAATTTTAGCAAACTCAATCAATAAGGTTAAAAAAGCCAAAACACAGTAATACAAATGCCTATGGTAGGGTTAACCTAGGCATAAAAGGAAGGCTTAATGTTTAAACATACACAAATATTATTCATTATCATATAGAAGAATAAAACAGGAGACTATACAATCATTCCAAAGGATGTGGGAAGAAGAATTTGATGTGATTTAAGATTCACTAGTGATTTAGATTATACTCTATACACATAAACAGCATCTCTTAGTATACTGGGAATAAAAGCATGACCTTTACATAATAAAGGTCATCTTCAATGAAACTAAGAAAATATCATTCTTAATGGGAGAATATTAGTATAATAAATGGAGTTCTTTAGGAAGACAGAAGAAGGCAGGAATTCTCATGGTCATTTAGCTATTCAACCAACAGGACATGACAAAGAAATAAAAGCATGAAGTTGGGAAACAAAAACGTATCTGTTACCATTTAAATTTAGCATAATTGTCTTTATTGAAAATTCAACGGAACATTGAGGCAAACTAGTAGATGTGGTAATGATTTCCTTTATCTGGCTGATTATATAAATACCAAGAATCAATTTCTGGGACCAGGGAAATAGCGCAGTGGACTAAGCACTTGCTTAGGCAAGCTTAGACAAGTGCAGGGACCATGGTTTGATCCCTGACACCACATGTCACGCCAGTCCCATGCCCAGAGTGGGCAGAACCGGCCAGAGCCCAGGCATAGTAGTGTATGCCTGTAATCCCAGCGCTGGGGAGGCTGACAGCAGGTGGATCACCATGAGTCTGAGCTGCATAGTGAGACCCTGCAACAACCAAACGTATAAAAAAAAGAAAAGAATTCATCACTTTTCTACAGGAATAATCAACTTCAAAAAAGGACTTAAAAAGATGCATAACTTATGTCAACTGATATCTTTAAGCCACTTAGAAAATAATCTATCTAAAGATAAACAGGACTCAGGTGTAAACTTATAAAGCAATGGAAAATCACAGGCAACTATCATTAAGGGGGAAACAACACATGTTTTTGACCAGGAAGCTAATATCATACAAGTGTTAGTTCCCTCAAATTGACTTGTAGATGTCCACTAGTTTGATGTAATTCAAAGAATTCTAATAGTTTCTTTTTGTTGTTCCACTTAGTCTGAAATCTATACAGAAGACACTAGAACCTAACATAGCTGTCTAAGCAGCTCCTAGAGAAGTATAAAGTGATGGGTGATTCTCCCCAGGGAGCAAGACATATTTATAAAACCATGGAAATGCAAATCAGGGTTGTGGGCCCAGGGATGGGCAGTCCATCAGGGACCCAGAGTAAAGAGCGCAGAAGCACCACGCTTCTGTAGAATTTGGTGCTTGAAGATGTGGCTTTGCTGATTGGTGGAAAAGAGAAACAAAATCTGAGACCAGTGTTTGGCAAGTGATCAATTACATGGAGCACAAATCCAATGGGATTGGAGCCACATACAAACTATGCCAGAAGCCCAATTTAGATGCATTAAATTGCAACAAGGAACACAATACTTGGAGAAGGTCTATAGCATTTTGTCTACCTAATCTTGGGTTAGGAAGAGCTCCTTAAATAAAACACAAATAAATAACTATTAAAAATGTGATTACACAATGTATAGGTTAATCTCTTTACCAAAAAGCACAAGAAAAGATAACCGAACACTGACCATTTGCAAAACATACAACCAATAAACTATTAGTAGGTAAAGATTATGTGAAAACATGCCAAGAGTTCCCACACCTTGGTAAGAAAATACAGTTGTATAACAATGAAGCAAAGTCATGAATAGGAATTCCACTAATAAGGAAAAAACAAATTGGCAGTAAATTTCGGAGACAAAAGAGAAATGCAAATTAGTTCAATCTCTTTGGAAGGTAGTTTGTGGTTGCTTTGTGCTTTGAAGAGTATTCGAGTATTTTACAATTCACGAGTGAACTCTTACATATCGCTAGGATGCACACGCAAGCACATTGATGGCATCTTTCTTTGTGATAGCTCCTGATGTAAGTATGCCGCACAGTGGCTGTTGAGAGCCCAGGAAACAGATCCAGTGGCTATAGCTCAAGGACAACATGAGTAATTTTCAGAAACATAATTAAATCAGAAAAATCAAGCATTGGAAGATAAGATTCTATTATTATATAGCTTAAAATTATGATTAAAAAATAGCAGATGTGGCCGGGCGTGGTGGTGCACACCTGTAATCCCAGCACTTGAGAGGCTGAGGCAGGAGAATTGGTGCAAGTTCAAGACCAGCCTGGGCTACAAAAGTGAGCTCAAGGCCAGCCTGCCTGAACTGCATAGCGAGACCCTGTCTCAAAAAGACAAAAAAAAAAAAAAAAAAAAAAGCAGACGCAGGGCCATGGAGATAGCTCAGCAGTCTAAGCACCTGCCTCAGCAAGCACAAAGACCCAGGTTTGGTTCCCAGGACTGCATGCTGTGCCATCCTTGCCCAAGGCATGCTGAGCCAGCCACCGAGGCAGGGCATGGTAGCACACACCTGTAATCACAGCATTGGGGAGGCAGAAACAGGGGGATCACTATGAGTCTGACTTGCATAGTGAGACCCTGTACCACATACATAAAATTAAAAAGAAAACAGCAAATGCAAATTCAGGATGATAGTTACAAATGGGATGGAGGGAGGGGAACAGGAACAGCAAGGAGAGAAAGACAGAAGGCAATTTGACGTTATATTTGAGTGTAAGTGGAGGGTTCACAGAAGTTTGGTGTATCATGCTATAAACTTTCATCTATGTTACATATTTGCGCCTCTCAAATATGACCTTAAAGAAATTATACAAGTTAAAAGCTTTTAAGTCACCTTCCACGGGAGATTTCATTCTCTATCTGTACCTTTGGCTTCATTTTGTGTGAGTTACTTACTTAGTCTATTGTGGCCAAAGAGCAATTATTCTGTCCACACTGCAGACCACTGCAGACTACTGCAGAGTTTTTCAAAACAATTTTATTAGAATATATTAATTGTACATATTAGTAGGGTGCCATATGATCTTTCTCCACACATCTATCTGGCATAGGTAATCAGATCAGAGTGATTAACATTTACACACCCAATCGTTTCCTTATGATTGGGGTCTTTGAGCTCCTGTCTTCCAGGTCTTCATAGAATGCAGACTATATTCTCAGGAACCGTAGGTACCCATGGTGCTGTAGGACGCCAGGATTTACTCCTTCCATCCAACTGCATTTTGCTGCCTGGAGCCATCCTTCTCTTTTCCCCGTCTCCTGATTCTTTCCAGCCTTAAGGAATCTCCACTCTGCATTCCGATGGGCTTTTTCAGCATGCACACGTGAGGGTGAACATGTAGCATTCGCCCTGCTGTGCCTGGCCTCCTCTGCTTAGCCCAGTGGCTTCCAGGGCCATCCGTGGAAATGTGCACAGTCTTAGACTAAGTGACCCTGATCAACATGCTCTCTCTCTGTCTCTCTGATTCTGTCTCTGTCTCTCTGATTCTGTCTCTGTCTCTGTATCTCTGTCTCTCTTTCACTCTCTCTGTGTCTCTCTGTTTCTGTTTCTCTCTGTCTCTCTGTCTCTGTCTCTCTCTCTGTGTCTCTCTGTCTCTGTTTCTGTTTCTCTCTGTCTCTGTCTCTGTCTCTGTCTCTCTCTCTCTGTCTCTGTCCCTGGCAGGATGTGGCAGGGTGGTGGCATTTCACCTCTGCAGCACTGGATGCTGCCAATAACCCTGAGAGGGCCTGACTTCTATTCTATGTAGTGACCGCTGCCACGAGCTAGACCTCAGCCTGTTTTCCCTCCTCTCCTGGCTCATGCATTGAAGTGAGGGTCTTTCCTAAAGGACCAGGCGGGATGAGGCTGTGGCCAGGCAAGCCTCCCCTTGGAGAAGAAAGACCACAGCAGGAGGCCAAATCTAGGAAAGCTGTCAGGAAGGACTCAGTGCTCTTTTGCCAGGCTGAAAACTTGGGGACTTTCCACTTATGACATTCTGGTTAATATTCATTTTCACTGCAAGCAAGTGCAGTTATACCTTAAAGGTGCTATGGTTGAAGCCTTATCTTTAGAGGAGCGGAGGGATGGGACACAGGAAGGAAGGAAGGATGGATCCAGCTGAGTGTGGAAGCATGGGAAACAGTCAACTTGTGCTCAAAAGGAAAAGCAGGTCCCTCAGAGGCTGCTCTGAAGAGAAGGAAGGTCCTGTGGGGGATAATGTGAGTCTGTCGCCACTACTTCTTCAAATAATGACTTGGGGAGGAGACTCAGTTTTCCCATCTGCAAAATGACCTAGTAATAGTAGCAGTTTCCACTGTAAAAGGGTTTTTGTAAAAATAAGAAAATATCATTTGTATATAGCTTGCCACAGATCACCCACTCAGTGAAAAGAAGACAGCCTAAAAAGAGGTCACTCAAGCTTCTTTGTTTGTTTGTTTGTTTTTAACCCAGGGCCTTGTGTGTGCTAGGCAAGAGCTTTATCACTGAGTTACATTCCCAGCATTTCTTGAACTTCCATAAGAAGACATAAGAAATGCGGAAGAGTTTGGAATAGAGACTGGGGCCACGTATAACAAGGCACCAGGGTGGGCCTTGGGGGCTCTGAGGGCGTTATGGGGGTACCTCCAACCAACTCCCCTCTGCTGTCAATGCCTGCTTGCCAACTGGGCTCAGGAACTATTCCTTCAAGACAGCAAACTGCTACCCCAGAAGCACAACATAGCCTGGGAACCACGTGGTGGTGACACAGCTGTGGCTGTTCTGTGTCCTTTCACAAGCTGCTTATGAGAAGCCATCACCATGTTCCCTGCAGGACAGGCTGGGCTCCTTCGCCCAGTGGACATTTGAACGATGCGTACTTGGCCCCACCTAGCACCAGGGGGCCAGAGATCTGGTAAGTTTGGTTGGGCTTCTGTACCCCCTTGCTTGGAGGGTATGGAGGGCCCTCGAGGAGTGACTGGAGCTCCCACAGTTCCTGCTAGCTTGCCGCCTCGCTCACTAGGCAGCCAGAAGCCAGAATCCCCGCGACCAAGTCACAGGGCCCGTGGGTCAGTGCGAGTGAGAGCGCGTATGTTTGTGCATGTGTGTGCTCTCGTGTGAACGTGTACTTTGGCAAGGGGCTGGGGATGGACATAGCACAGCCCTAGGAGCTGCTTCAGATGGGCAAGGGTGACATCATGCAGAGATGACAGAGTATTCCTGAAATCTGAAGCAAGAGGAGAGTAGCCCTGGGTGAAATAAACCAGACGCACGAGCTTAAATGTCGCACTGTCTCTCTTATGCTCTAAACCCAAAGCATAAATAATTTACAGTGCAAAGTAAAAGACAGATCATAGAAAACAAAGGGGTAGTGCTTTTACAAATTGGGAATTGGAGCAAGAGATAGAAAAGGAAAAAAAAAAAAAAAAAGAATAGACGCTCTGATCACCTAATAAACATGTATTCCCAAAACAGCAAAAATAGAAAGAAAGCAACCCAGAGCCCATAGCTCTGGGGCTCCTGGCGTACCTGGTTAAACATTTGTTATCACATGCACCTTTTCCCCTTCACAAGCGATTGTACATATTCACCTATTTAGTTGTAACATCTCTGCTGCTGTGAAGGGCCAACTCTGTGTCTTGTGTGGTTTTGCAAACTTCTCCCAGCCTGTTCCCACCTCCCTGTCCCAGGGTGACTCAGCACCTCACTGTGGCTGTGCTGGGTGGTTCCAGTATGGATTCTGTTTTCTATATTCTGGAAGGGGCTGTCAGAGCGCTTGGAACAGAAAATCCCTGGGAATCCCCTTCAGAGCTGCTCACGGGAACTCAACCTCCCAACCTGCTCTTGGCCTATTTCCCTATTTTCCTCCCACAGAAATAACCAGCCAGGGCCGGTTGTGAAGCTGCTGTCTTGGCTCCAAGTCTGTCCTCCCATCCCCTGCTTGGCCATGACACTGTCTGGGACTCGCAAGCCACAATGTTGCTGTTGGCTGGCTTCCAAGGCCAGAGACAAGGCTGGGGGACGGGAGGGATGGCTCTGGCCTCCTCTGCCCAAGATGGCAGGCACCAGCGGGACAGCACCCCCAACCCAGAGGCCTGAGGTGCTTCGCTGGGCTCCTCCTCATTTCTAAATTTTTGTAATTCTAAGCCCTTCCCTTTGTCCAGAGCCCAGCTACTTCCTGCTATGGCTACCTGCATCTTCAGCTTCTTCTAGCTCTGCCTCTCTCTGTCCTTCTTTGACAGTTTTTTCTTTTTTTTTTCCTTATCTAAACAATATCAGTATAAACTTTTATTCTCAATGAACTGAGAGATAGTAGCTGTATATCTAGCCTAACTCTCTTGTGTATGCGTATTTTATTTTATGTTCAAAGTTTCTAAGAGTAGGAGAAAATATCATACCATGTCTTATAAGTAGACTGTAAGTTAAAGATGCAGTATGAATCATAAAACAAAAATTTTAATCAAACAATATTCAGAAAATTAATTAATTAAAAATCAAATTAAATATTTCAAAACAATATTCCAAAGTTCAAATCAAATTGTGAGTCCAACTTAGAGGTCAGAATGTTGTATATCATACGTACAGATCTATAATCAATTCACAGTACTCAAATAGTATTTGAATAGGTTAACATACACAAAAATATCAACTAAGAAAAAGATTCCATGGAGTAAAAAATTACTAAGAATAAAACATAACATAAAGACTAGAATGGCAAATATATGACCAGCACTTCTCACAGTTTGTGGGTAGGCTATTGCACAAACTTCTAGGGTATTGTGGACATGGACAGGGTCCACAACTCTTTAGAGTGGTGGTTCTCAACCTTTCTAATGCCTTGACCCGGCAATACAGTTCCTCATGTTGCGGTGACCCTAAACCAAAAAAATAATTTTGGTGGCTACTTCAAAATTGTAATTTTGCTATAGTTATGATTCAGAATGTAAATACCTGATATGCATTATGTATTCTCATTGCTACAAATCAAACATAATTTAGACATCGTGATTAATCACAAAAACAATATTTAATTACATGTTGAGAAATATTTATTAGTAATTCCAATGCATAACATTTCACCATGGCATAGCATGGGTTTAAATATAACAACAATTCCAAATAGATAACATTTTCCGATGACTTTAGGCGACCCCTGTGTTTTGGTCGTTTGACCTCCACTGTGGTCGAGACCCACAGGTTGAGAACCACTGCTTTAGAGTTACTTCCTAAATAGTTTTATACTTAATTAACAGTTCTTTGTGGGAAATACTTTCCAGTTCAATAATTGGCCAGACTTCTGTCCCTGGACAACCCCCTGACAGCCACAATAAACATGACCTACTTATATTTAGTGGGACTTGCGAGGTCTCTACCCCAGGCTCCCAGGTTTGCATCTACTCCTGGGATACAACACAGCCGTCCTCCCTCACCTCTGCTCCCCTCCTCTCGGCTTACAAAGCCAGGTTGTTCTCTTTGCAGGAAAATGATCACGGGTGTATGGACTGATTGGGAACCGCATCGTTCCTTATTTCTGCCTTCTCATAATGTGAAGCTGTACCAACTCCGTGTCATCAACAAGGACCTGAAACCCCAGTGGATTCAAAGATCTGTGGGAGGACACGAAAGCGTAGATGGCTGGGCCAGGTGCAGCTGGCTCCAGCACTGAGTGTTTCCCTTCCTGGCTGGGGGCAGGGCGGGAAAAATCAAGTTTGAGTCTAGTTCTTTTTCAAAAAATAAATAAATAAAATAAAATAAAACATATACGTATTTGGTGAAGGTCTCACTATGCAGCTCAGACTCATAGTGATCTTCCTGTCTCAGCCTCTCCAGTGCTGCGATTACAGGTGTGAACCACCATGCCCAGTTTCGGTGGCTGGCTCAGCCCCAGGCTGGCACCGCGTGCGCTCCTGGGGATCGAACCACGGTCCTTGTGCTTGCCAGACAGGCTCTTAGGTCGCCGCGGTATCTTCCCAGCCCTTCAGTCCAGTTTTGCTACTGAGAAAATGAGTGACCCCAATGCTGAAGGATTGGATGGGTGGGCCTTGTGACATGGTGACCCGAGGAAGGGCAGCAAAGGAGCCGCAAGTCAGGCACCCAGTTCTCCGGCGCTCCTGGAGGTTGAAGGGATCCTCGGTAAGAGCTGCCCTTGGCACTGCAGAGCAAGGGTCGAACGGGAAACAAGCATCACCAGAGGCCGGAGCATGAGAAACAGCCTTCGCTGGGGAGGGCTGCAGCAAGCCACGGTGCTCAGGGGAGGGTGGGTGGTGCCAGCAGTGGGTGGCAGGAGGTCCGGGGCGAGGGTCAGCAGGGTGGCCGCCTTTCCAGCGCTGTGCAGGAGTCTGCTCCAGGCCTTTTTTCTTGGCTCGCAGGCTGGGTTGGGGATGGCATGGTGTTCTCCGAATGTGTGCACCACCGTGTGGGATTAGTGCTCATGTGATGACCCCATTAAACCGCACTGTTCCATAAGTCCCTGTCTTTAAGCAGGACCGCATTTAGAACATGTGGGTTGAGGGAGGAATGGGAAACTGAATTCAGCGCTTCATAGGAGCAAAGGGAGCAGTCAGAGAAGGGACCAAGATGTTGGCTCTGAGCAGGCTGCGAGTCCAGGAAAGTATGGGCAAGCACACAGGAGCCTGCGGAGGAGCGTGCAAGGACTCTGAGGTGCAGTCCCGGATGAGGGGGAGGGGCCCCAGGGCCCCTGGCTTCTGGCAGTGACTGGGGTGTAGCAGGACATTGACATGCTAGACCCAGGCTCCGTGCTCTCTGGGGGACAGAGGGGACCAGCCTGGGGCAACCAGGCCACTCTTACTGGTGCCCTGTGGGGATAACTCCCAGGGCTCAGGTTAGGCAGCCCTGGGGTGGGTAGGGTTCGTCCTCCTGGAAGTGAAGAGCAGGAGGCCCCCAAGACCATGGTAGCAGCTGGTGGTATCAAGCACCACTGATTCCACAGCGCAGGGTCAGAGCAGGGTTTGGCACCAGATTTGGTACCACTCTCAAGGGTCCTCTGGACGTCATGTACCAGCTTCAGAGCAAGGACCCTGGGGCTACTGCAGGAAGGTCCCTTCGATAGATGATGCAGAATTTCTGTGCCTACAGGAAGCCCAGTTCCATGGCAGGCCACCCACCCACCCACCAGATACACAAGGAGCCATGCTGGGGACCAAGTCCCTGAGAAGCCCCATCAAGGTGGGGCCTCGATGGCCTGGAGGCCAGGGTTAGTGATCCCTCACAGACTGAACACGCTCCCCTACCCTCCTGCGTTTCCCTCACTCTCAACTCTCTCAACTGTCCCTGCCCTCCCTATTGCAGAGTCCTTCCAGGGTGCATGGTCATGTGCTCACTGCTCCCATCAGCCTGCACTAATCACCCCACAACACACACGCTCACCACTTCCCCCACAGTGTGCTCAGAGAGCTATCAATTCAAAGGGATCAAATTATGCAAGAGAGAGAGAGGGGAGAGTGACTCTCTGGCCCAAACCACAGCCATAGCCTACAGAGAACCAAGGTTTCCAAGGCCCCTGGGGATCAGGTGTTTGAAACTTAAGGACAGAGTGCAAGCACTCATGGGACCCAGACAGGGTGCCTGGAGGGGGAGGAGATTCCCAGCGCAGGGACAGGGGTCCCGTGGGCCTCAAGCTCTACCCCTTCTCTGCCAGCCTCTCTCCCCTCTCTCCCTGACCTGAGCCAGTCCTCAGACTCTGCGTATCCATACCCCAGCCTCGCCTGGTCTCTCTGGGTGTCCTCAGTGACTGCCCACCTGCCTCTTATCCCTGGGGCCAGCCAGATTTGGCGGAGCTGGGGTCCACACATAGGGGACAGCTGAATTCCTCCCCAAGCCAGGGTCCCTGTCCCACAAAGCTCAAGTTGGAGGCCCACACACTCAGTTCCCTGTGAAGAGCCTGTCCTCTTCAGAACTATCCCACTGTGCCACTGTCATCAGCCTGGGCTGAGGACACCCTTTTCCTAGGTGACTTCTTGCTACTGGGAACTGTCCATGTCCCTGGGCTCTGGAGACTCCTGCCAGTAACCTGGCTGGAGCGTGTGGTACGGTGGGGCAAGGATTATCTGGAACCCTTCCCTTCAGAGCAGCTGCCCGACCCCCCCACCTCAGATCAGGCTCTGGTCTGCTTTTATTTTCCTCAGGACTCTAACCCACACCGCTTGCTTCCTGGTGTCTCCTCCACGCCTTAGCCCACCCTCCACAAGCAGCCCATGGTTTCGGGGTGGAGGCTAAAGCCTCCTTCACAGTTCCTTATTTTTAGCTCAGGAGGCTCCTGCAGGAGGGAGCTGTGTGCTATGTACTTTTCTAGCCCAGGAAGAGCTGGTGGCCCAAGGTGCATGGCCCAGCAAGAAGGAGAGGGGGGTCCTGGGCTGCCAAGCACAGAATTGTTCTCTAGGCCAGGAGGGCAGAGCAGGTCTCCTGTCAAGGGTGATAGTTCCCTCAACAAATCACAAAACAACCCTAGCCCTGATGGGGCCCAGGGCTGGCCCATGTCAATAGCCCTGGAAGCCTTTGTCTCCATACCTGTTCCAGCTTCCCACCTTGGTGAGGGCCCCCCACCCCACCCACCTGCCTGGCTCCTTCTTCCCCTGGATGATGTGACCACCAAGCCCTGAAATTCTGTCTCTCAAATACCTCAAAAATTCACTCTTCCCCTCACCCTCCCCAATGCTATCCCAAGCAGAGAGCACTGTCGCCCACAGGGTGATGTGACGTTCCTCCTCACTCCCTGTTCTCATCCCCATGGCCACAGCCATCTTTTGAAAATGCAGCTCTGGCCACAAGATGTCCTGCAGGAGACTCTCATCATGTCTCGGGGCCGTGACAACGTCATAGATGCCGGCTGCAGCTCAGAATCTCCCCAGAGTCGACCCTCACCACATCCCCCTCTCTTCGCAGGCCCTGCTCCTCTTTCCTCCTCTGGGCTCCATCTTGGCTCCCCCCAGTTCCCTAAATACAAATGAATGACTGCTCTTTCCAAATTGCACAGGCAGTAGATCCCAGGTGAAAATTCAGAATAGCTCACACGACCCACCTGGTTGCAGTCTCTCTGCCTTTCCACTCCTGTACCCAAATATGCTTTTTCCTTTTCTTGTGACACTGGGGATTAAACCTTCACATGGAGTTACATTCTCAGCTCCTTTTATTTTCTGTTTTGAGTCAGAGTATCGCTAGGTCCCTGGATCAGTCAGGCTGGGTGTGGCCTCGAAGAGCCCTCTTGCCTTGGCTCTCCAGAGCACTGGGGTTGCAGGCTCCTGTCCTCACACCCTGCTTTCCTGTCCCTTCTGTTGACAGAATGTCTCACTCACTTTTCCTCATGGCTGGGACAAAATGCCTGACAGCCACAACTCAAAGGAGAAGAGGGTTATATGGGGCCATGTTTCTATTTCATGTGTGGTGAGCACCAAGGCCGGGTGGATGGTGAGGGGCATGGCGAAGAGAGAGAGAAAGCTGCTCTTCTCATGGCACCTGGGGAGCTGTGTGTCACAGGAGGAGCTGGCAGGGAAGATCCGCCCTGCCAGGCCCAGCCACGGTGACCCACCTCTGCGGACTGGATCCCACTCCCAACAGTAGATCAGCTGCAGCGCTTCAATCTTCAGTCACCTTCCAAAAGCCCTATGGGCATAGAGGTTTTAGGGGCACGTGTAGGTCTAAGCCATGGCAAGAGGACAGAGCTTGCTTCCTGCCTGCTTCCTGACTTAGTGAACAACCCTCTGTAGACCACTGCCATGGCTGTGGCTGTACTGGTGTCCAAGGAAGGGCTCAGCAGGAAAAGCCACCTTGCAACCCAGTGCATTCCTGGGGCAAAGGTTTTTAAGTGGGAACTTGGGATCATATTAAAGGAAATGGAAGATGTAGAATTTCATGGATCCTGTGAAGTCCTAGCCAGGGGGTCGGCTCATCAAGGAAAAGATGGCCAGGTCCTCCCAGGTGAAACAACTGCTTCCTGGGGCTTCCTAGTGGCCTGTACAGAAAGGAAATGCTTATTTTTTTAGGTGATGAGTTATGGTCGTCAGGCGTGTTACTGCATGCCTGTAATCAATCTCAGCCCTCGGGAGGCTGAGGCAGGAGGATCTTTGTGAGTTTGAAGCCAGTCTGGGTTACACAGTGCGTTCAAAGCCAGCCTGAACTGCGTAGCAAAACCCTGTCTCAAAAAGACAAAAAAAAAAAAAGAAGAAAAAGAAAGGAAGGAAGGAAAGAAAGAAAGAAAGAGCTGATTCTTTCTTGTAGCATTTATCATTTGTCATCAGGACATCGTGTGAAGCAGCTGAGAGCTTTTAAAGGATTATCAAGGTGTGATAAACAGAATTTCAGAGGAAACATTCCAGAACATTGGCATTAAGAGTGGATGCTGGCCAGAGGTGTCTCCCACAGCCCGCTTCACGTCGGAGCTCAACGCTTGCAGAGAAGCCCAGCTCTGGTCATAGGATGGGAAGGTTGGTGGCCAGAGGTGGCGGGGAATCACACTGGGCCACCTATGCATCTCTGATATGTGAGGGAGGAAAAGTCTCAGGCCGCTAAGTGGAGCCACTCAGTGGCCTCAGTGCAGGCTGAGCACCCTCAATCCCGAAGTCCAAAACCCGTGACCGTCGAGCGCCCCCAGGACACCAGAGTGGAAGGTTCTCCCCTGAGCTCCTGTGCTAGGTCATTTTCAAAAGCAGATGCAGTAGAAATATTGTATTGCGTGTCAGGTGTGTGTGTGTGTGTGTGTGTGACACACGGGTGAACTTGGGGCCCATCCTCAGAATAACTCACTATGCACAAACCAACATTCCAAGAATCTGGACAAATCTGGGTCACTCTGGTCCCAATCAGCTCAGATAACGGATACTTGATCTGAGCTAGTCAAAGCGCAGTGGGAAGCGTGAGGGTCCAACAGGCAGCTCTTGTGCAGAAAAAAAATAAAAGACAAAAAGAGGCCCTAGAACAAGCAGACATGGGCACTTGGCTGACGTTCTTCCATCTGCAGGAGTGAAAGGACCTGGACAGCAGGAGCCAGGGAAGCGGGAGGCCAGGGGCTTGGCCCAGGCCACATGCATGTGCTCCATTCTGGCCACCCACTATCAGGGTATCTCTAGTACAGATGCAGGGAGTAGCGCTTCCATTGGAGGCCCTGTGGCTCCATTCAGGGCTCGCCTGCAGTGCCCTCCCCCACCTGGGGTCTCCTTACAGTGCCCATGCTGGTCCTCTGCGTCTTCAGTGGGGGCTGGGGCCTCGCCTTTCTCTCACCCTGGTCAGTGCACTGCTGGCCCAGGGACGGCACCTGGAGTAGTACAGCCTGCTTAGTCTCCTTTGGAGCAATGCTTGCAAGGGTTTGCAAAGCAGACAAAGAAGGTTTTACAGAAAAGAACAGAACATGTAGCATGCAAAAGCACATAGCAGGAAGGGTGCCATCTGCTGCAAGCCACCAACACACCCAAGAATGACTAAAGCAGTAAGGACTCAGTTACTGTCCAGTCTGGGTATCTAAGGACACTGCAGTACTCTATAGGGAGACCCAGGTCTCCAGGCTGGCTGCCAGGGACCCAAGCATGCTTCCCTTGCGGCTGCTCGGACAGCTCAGAATGCAGGTGATGATGGCTGAAGGGTCTCAAGATGTCACACACAGAGGCCACCGGCCAGCGGCAGAAATGGTATCTTCCCTCCCAAGGAGGTTCCCTTCATACACCATGGCCAGGTGAAAGGCCGATGTCCCTCTCTTGAGCCAGCCACCTGAAAGACAGGAACCACCAGTAGCTTAGGCTGATCAAGCCCTGCCTTCCTGGGACTATGGAGGGGCAGGGACGTCGTAGCTGAGACCTGGTCTAGTGTCTTTTTCTGGGAGGTCCACTTCCACTGTGGGTGGCTTCTGTGCACCCCCACCATGGCGGCTGTTCTCCTTAGCTCTGTGGTCATTGGTTATGGTTTCATTTAGGGGGGCATGGGGGCATGAGGATGGTCAACGCAGAACAGCCAAAAACCATGTCTTCCACAGGCAGCTGTGTAGAGCATGTGCCTGTAGGACATCTGGGGTCCAGCGGTGGTGACACTGTGTCCCAGGGATAGGTCCAGTGGGTGTGTCTGATGAGCTACAGCACTGCCTACTCACACTGTCATGTTTGTTCCTCCCCTGTTCCTGGCCTAGAGGAGAATGCTCTATCCCCTGAGGTACTGGGCTGGGCCACCTCCTTCCTGCTCTGTCGGGGGACTCGCCAGTTCCTGGGTTAGTGATGCCAAGTGAGAGCCAGTGCAGACGCCTCAGCTGTTCTAAGTGGGAAAGGCCGGCAGCCTTCCCCAGAGGCCAGGCCTGATAGAGGTGTGCATTCACAGCTTGTGGGGTTGACACTTGCCTGGGGAAGCACAGTTCAGACTGAGCCAAAGCACACCGGGGACCTAGAAAAGCTGTCACTCAAGGGATGGTGTCTTAATTACTTTTCTCCCATTTTGCTGAGACAAAATACCCAATCCTTGAGGTTGAGGAAAGGTTTATTAGCTTGTGGCTTGTGGAGGTTTCAATCTATAACTGACTGGGTCCAAGGCAGGGTGTCTTGGCAGAGGGTCATCCCAGAGGAGTAACATTTCATGGTGGCAGAAGGTGGCAAAAGCAACAAGCAATTGCTGTAGCTACTGGAATTACTGTGGTGGGAATCTGATCAGTGCGCTGGTCCGGGGATCACCCACACTCAATCCTCACAGTGGACATAAATCAACCACACACTCTAGATTCGGCCACATCCAGAAGCCCCATCTAGAGCCACAGGAGGCTCTGGGGGACCTCCACACACAGGCTGTGGCAGATGAGCGGTGACAGTGGAGCTGGGGGCCTGCAAAAGACCCCTGGAGACCACGAGGAAGACAGGGGAGGGAGCAGGGACTGGGGAGACAGAGGCAGAGCAGAACTGGGGGGCCTGGAGCTGGATGTCCACCTAGTGGTCTCCCACCACACCAAAACAGGGGCCAGGGCCAGGCAAGGTGCTGGCCTGATCTGACAGAGCAGAGTGCAGGGCAGCTTCCCTGGGTGGAGGGAGTGGACAGAGAGAAATAGTGACAGAGAGTACAGATAGGCCCCTGTAGAAATGCCAAGCACTTCTCTGCCCAAGGAGGCTGACCCTGGCCATCCCCACCTGTAAAGCTGGGAGCAGCTGGCTCCTTGCCACCCAGTCCCCTGAGTGGCTCTGCTTCTTTTAAACATAGTTTTCACACTCACCTTCCAGAATACTCCCTGCTTTTAGTCCTCTATCCATGGATTAAGATCATCCTTGGTTAAGTATTTTCCCTGTAAGAATAGGCCTCCCAAAGTTACGGAGTTTGGTCTGTTCTGGCCACTGACATGTCCTGTGGACCCACAACAAGGGCCTGGCATGTAGCAGGCACTCAGAAGGGGTAGATAAATGAGGTGAAAGAATGAATGGATGAAGAGACAATGGGGTCGAGGAAGAATTTTAGGACAAAGGAGGGGCTTGGCTTTGGAGGTGGCTGAGGCCTGACTGTGTTCACGGATGAGGGATACTCAGTGCCCGAAACTGAAGTGAGAGAGAAGTGGGAATGGAGGACATAAGCTCCTAGGGAAGAAGAGCAGCAGAGCTGGCCTGGAGAAAGCAACTTGGTTTGGGGAAGTTGAGAGCCATCAGACTGGGAGATGCAGGCTCATGGAGTGTCCTACCTGGGGAGGGCTCAGTGTCTACACCCCAGGGAGTCCTGGGGTGATGATTCCCTTGAGCAAGGGAGAGACTGATCCTCTGGGTCACTGGACTGCACAGCCATTCCGGACCCCACAGAAAGTGAATGGCACCTGGGGACCAGGTAACATGGTGGCGCCACGCGGAAGGGCTGGAGCAGAGGGTGCCAGGTGGTGCTATCTAATGGGAAACTCTTGGAGACACAGTTAAGGCCTGACTAGGAGGTCACACAAGAGACAGGTAGTCACAGATGGCTGAGGCTTGGCCATCGCAGAATGGACACAGGCTCAACCTGAGGACAGAAGGGATGGGTAGAGGGCCAGAGGGACTAAAGATCAAGTGTTTATGGAAGGACCCTCAGGACGGCTGCTGGTGTGCCTGGGAGATAACAAGTTGAGGTTTGGGTGGCTGCAGTTGCTCAAGAAAGAAGAAGGAAGTCTACATAGATATCACAAAATTGAAGAAGTCGAGGGAGGAGGAAGAGGAGGAGGAGGAGGAGGAGGAGGAGGAGGAGGAGGAGGAGAAAATGAAAACCAAATGATGCTAGCAGATTCCCAGATAAGACTTATCAATGGGATCTAATAGTCATAAGCAGAACTTTGGAAGAACCTATAACTGATGATCACCGGAGGGCATGGGCAGAGAGAAATAGTGATAGAGGGTACAGACAGGCCCCTGCAGAATGGCCAAGCGCTTCCCTGCCAAAGGAGGCTGACACTGGCCATCGCCTGTAAAGCTGGGGCCTGTTGTCTGCTTGCCACCCAGACCTCGAATGGCTCTGCTCCTTTTAAACTTGGTATTCGCACTTTCCAGAGGCACCCCTGCTGATGTCATCTCCTGGTGCGTTTACTGTTGCCACTTGATAGCACCCCATCCTGTCCCCTCCATTCAAGCAGCTCTCACTGAGCACCTACAGCTCCATGTCACTGGGAGGAGAAATGAGTACTGTGGCCCCTGCTCCTCACTGGCTGTCAGGCTAGCAAGGGAGACAGCACAGGCTGCTACACGTGAGCATGTCAGATGCTAGAGCAAACGTTCAGCCCAGAGAGGTAGGCGGGCAGGGCTACAGCTCACAGAGTTTTCCCGTGAACATGATGCCTGTTGAGTATCTTTTGCTTATGCCCCCACCCCCGGCTCCAGGAGAAGGGGTGCACAGCACAAAGAGGGGTGCAGAGAGGTCAGGACTCCACACTTGTTCCTAGGATCTCTTGCTGTGTCCCAACAAGGTACTGCTGACCTCAACTCAGCCTCTAACTGGCTAGGATCTTGGGGTACCACTGGTTACTAATGGGCTTAGAAGAGAAAGTTTGGGTTCAGTCCTGTTCCAGATCCCCGTGGCTTCCTCACACCCTCTTTAGCTGGTCAGAGCAACAAGTGGATCCCAAGGGTGACGAGTCCTCGGGCCAATGCCACCATCTCCAAGAAGACACTCCTTTCCTTCAACCTGGGCAGAGCCCTCCTCTCTGCTCTCCCAGGCCCTGCTCTGGGGACAGCTCCTCTGTGAATCACCCTTTGGCCTCCCTGGAGACGAGTCTGTGGTGCCCGCTGGCTTCTGCTAGAAGTGGTGTCTCCCAGTGTCAAGCTGAACGGTGTGTGCACATCAGCTGCTCTGAACAGTAAAACCCACGGCCCCGTCTCACCACTAGGGCATGGTAGGTGCTCAGTGCTCACAATGGATGATAAATTAATAAGCGTCAGAATCTTACATTCCCCTCCCCAACCCAGTGACCTTGTCCCTACCCCTGAGAGTCTCCTTCTGTCTGCTCCATGGAAGCCATCTCTCTTTCTCCCACTCCCTATGATCCCCTTTGAATGCCCACACTAGCACAGGGCTGGCCAACTTTTTCTATAAAGGACCAGATACTGCAGTATCTATCGACTTTACCTCTTCAATGCAAAAACAAAGCAGACAAAAGACAGAACACTGCTATGGTCCAATAAAGTGACCATGGACACTGAAATTTTACTCACTTTATATCATTTCCACAGGGCACATAATACTATTCTCTTGATTTTGTTTTCCCCCAACTATTTAAAGACAGTTGAGCTGGGCGTGGTGGTGCACGCCTGTAATCCCAGCACTTGGGAGGCTGAGACAGGAGGATCGGTGCAAGTTCGAGACCAGCTTGGGCTATAAAAGTGAGGTCAAGGCCAGCCAGAATTGCATAGCGAGACCCTGACTCAAAAAGACAAAAAATAAAATAAAGTAAAATAAAATAAATAAAGATAGTTAAAGTCATTTTTAGCTCCCAGGCAAACAAAAACAGGATGCGGGCTCCTTCAGGCCAGCAGGCTGTAGCATAGCAATCCCTACCAGAGAACCCATTAAGAGCTGCTGGCTAATGGGTTTATTTTGGTCTCCCCAATTAGTCTATAAAAAGAGCCGAATCATTAGGGACACAGAAACTTCAGAAACACATGGATCTGTATTCAAATTCTGCCTGGAGACTCCCTCCCTTCCTTCCTTGTTTGCCACCGTCTCCAAGATGTACCAATGCAATCCCAAAGGCAGCCAAAATAAGGGGCAATGCTGGGTCTTTGGCTTGTGACACAGCATAAAAAATTGGGAGGCTCACAGCGGTGTGTATTTGCTACATCACTATTGAGAGGGCCTGAATCAAGGTAGCAGCAGACCCAGCCTGTCTTCCATAGCTCAGGGTGGGCATCTTTCCTGCCATGTCCCAGTTCCTGGCACTTGTCCACAACCCTTTGTTGGTCTTGGTTCACTAGCATGTCACCCCAGGCATAAGCCATCTGCTTGTCACCACTTTCCCATTCTGATTCTAGCTCTACATTTTCCCTTGCTCGTTTGGATCAGAGTTAACGCTAGACCTCATTTTAACTTAATTGCCCCTGTAAAGACATTATTTTCAAAAAGGGCCACCGTGGGAGCACAAGGGGTTCTGACTCCAGCATGTCTTTTGGAGGGACAACACAATCCAACCCCATAAGAGAGGGCATGGGACTGGGGGGCGTGGGTGGGGATTCGCCAGGCAGGGAGGGGAGCTACTTGGGTGTAGCAGGGAAGTAAGCAGCCAAGTAAATATCTTGATGACAGAAATCAGCGTTCTCCAAGGCCAGAAGGTGATGCAGACAGACTCAAGAAAGCTGCAGTGAGCCTGGGGGAGTGTGGCACTGAAATTGACAGTGTCACTGTGGAATTATGGCTTCAAAATGGTAAGATACAGAGAGCAGCAAATATATACATTCATCTACCCACTCATCCATCCATCCATCCACGCATCCATCTACCCATCCATCCACCTACCCACCCACCCATCCATCCATCCACCCACTCATTCATCCATTTATCCATCCACCTACCTACCCATCCATCCATCTACCCATCCATCCATCCACTCACCTATCAATCTATCTGTCCACCCACACATCCATCAACCTACCCACCCATCCATCCATCCATCCATCCATCAATCTACTCATTCATCCATCCATCCATCCACCTACCTACCCATCCATCCATCTACCCACCCACTCACCCATCCATCCATCCATCCATCCATCTACCCACCCACCCATCTATCCATCTATCCATGCATCTGTCCCTTAGCTTTACTCACTGAGAGAGCTGAGGACGGCTACACCCAGCAGTAGAAAACAAGTACCCTGAGGCCCCAAGTGCCATTCTCCACTAACAAGAACTGAAGCCATTAGAGAAATGGATGTTTCCAAGGATGGGGCAACATAAGTGCAGGATGACAGTGGCCAGGAAGGTCCAGGAATGTCAAGCACAATCCCTAGACTTGGATGAGTATAAGGAGCACTTGCTGGCCAATTCTGGGGTGATGTAAACAGCTGGAAATAGTTTGAAAATGAGCTTTTAGCAGCAGCAGCAGCAGCAGCAGCAGCAGCACAACAATCGGGAACAGGACTGCACGCTGAGATTAGCCATGAGAGTGGGACAAGGAAGTTTCCTACAATCTCTGCACCAAATACTTATCCACTACAAAAAGAGGAGGAAAATAGCTTCACAGCAGGGAAACATGGCCAGCGCTGTCCTAATCAAGTCATCAGAGTGAGCCTTGATAGTGACAGCCTGACCTGGGAATAATTCCAGATCATCACCTCCCTGTTACTGTGGTCACAAATGCATAAGCAGGGTCTAGTCTTCAGGCCAGCTCAAACAGAAGGGTATTCTGAAGAACAACCAGCAGACAGCAAGAGAAACCACGGCACCTGCTGTGATCTGCAGACCAGAGAGACGTGACAACTAAATATCATGTGCGGTCCCAGAAGGGACCCTGTGCTGTAAAAGACACCAACCACTGAGACACTTCGTGGAACTCAGAGGGGCTCCCCCCAAAAGGTGTGTGAGAGTTCTCAGCACCAGCCTGAATGGAGCTTTGAAAATTTAAAAATTGAAATAAAGAAGGAAACTGTAGGGGGAAAAATACAGTGTGGCCTAATGCTAGCAATGTTACTTCTGTTGACTAAATTTTCTGCCTCCATTTCTCCTTCTGCACGTGAAGATAATAACAATCATCCAGAGCCTACTGGGAGGAAAGAAAGAGGCAGAGGTAGAAATGTCCACTCCTGTGTCTGGCTGCTATGTAAATGTTCAGTCCCAGCCACTATGAGTTTACACTTGCTCCTGTTCTACTGGGTTTCCCAGACTCTGTGAAATGACATCACTGTAAGAAGTCATTTCCCACACCCCTGGGGGCATGCTCAATTAAACCCTGACAAAATGCTTCTCCTCACTTAGAATTTTTAATATTTATCGACAGAACTCTTTTAGACTTATTCAAATGTGGGTTCTTATATTCCAACACGATGATGGCATTAAAATGGAAAGGCAAGGCAAAGGAAGGGATGCTGGGATTCCTAAGATGTGTCTGTATCTGACATCTCACCTTTCTCTTTCCTCCCAGGGCGTCCTTGGGCCGTCAAGGGCGTCAGAGATACAGCATCTCCTACAAGGGCTCCGCTGTGATGTGTAACTTCTCCCAGTCACTGAGAGCCACCATTCCCCACACATTGAGACTTGCATGAGGCAAATATAAGAAGGAAAAAAGAAAGTAAGGAGAGGGAGTGCCCATGAACTTTGCCTCCATCTGTCCTACAGCCACCACTTACACCCAAACTGGTGATGCCACTATGTGTGTTTGATGACAGATCACTGAAGATGCTTCCCTCTTGAGAAGGAACAGGACTGCATGCGGAGATGGGCCATTTGCACTTGGTGCCTCTGGCAGGCAGGGCGTTGACCACTCTAGAATCTGCTTAGATCTTCTAGAATTAAGGGAGAATTGCAAGTTCAGCGGTCCCATGTTGCCGGAAGACCAAGGTTTCGATTTCAGACCCTCAGAAGTGCTAATCAACGTTTGCACCCAGAGCACGTCTGACGCTATTTCCTGTTTGCCTAATGCTCAGGTTTCAGCTCATTATTTTTGTTTACTTGTGTCTTTTTGTTGAGAGAAAGGGGAACTGCCTTAGAGCATTCCTTCATCTCTGGGGAACCCAGCAGAACTCTTAAATCTGTGCGGTTGTCCAAGGTATAGCTGTTTTGCAGGGAAAGGGACCCTTGTTGTAGCCACATAGCCCCACCAAAGGAGTAATAGTTTTCCCTCCTTTGGAGCATTTCACACAGTGGAGAAGGTGAGGCATGCTGAGTCAGTTTCGGTGCCATGCAGGTGACAGGTGACACGAAGACCTTCAAAGTTTTATTCTCAGGTCTGGGCGGACCTTGCCCCTATCACCTTACCTAGCTTCTTCTTCACTTGGAAAGTCATATCTTTTAGGCCCCAGTGATCCACTTTCATCGTCAATGTTGCTTCTCCTTGAGGTGAGGGAGGGACATCTCCCAACCACCCCAGGGCTCTCCTCACTTCCACGGGAACACTGAGACCAGAGGGCACTTCTCCTTCCTGTGCACGTTGGGTGCAGTCGTGAGTTATCTGGCTTGGTTCCAGGAAGAAAGCATCTCTGAGTTTTCTTTATTCTGTCATTTCATCTGGAACTCTGCCATCTGCGTCTCTGCCAGGCATGGTGGCACACACCTGTAATCCCAGCACCCGGAAGACTGAAGCAGGAGGACGCCATGAGTTTGAGGCCACTGAGACCCTGTCTCAATAAGTAAATAAATAAACCCTACATAAATAAAGGAAATCTGAATCTCTACCAGCTCCTCAGAAGTGCAGGTGGTCTTTGGACCAAAATTTGAGCTTCAGATGCAGGGACATCAAGGCAGAGGGGCAAAGCAGAACCGAACAGGCTCTTGGGTACCAGGGAGCCTTCACTCCCTTGTGCGATGGAGGCACCGAAGACACAGGCAGGTTATAAAGTGAGTTTATGCAAGGGAAGCTCAAGCCCAACTGCATCGTGGTTCCTCAAAAACTGAGCAAGGGAAGTCGCACGCGGTCAGCAATTCCCTTCTGGGCAAGCGCAAGGCATGAGACGCAGAGGCTTGAATGCAGAGCTGTGCACGCGTGCTGAGAGTAGCATCATTCACAGTGGCCACCAGGCAGAGGGCCCAAGCATCCAGGACTAGTAAACAACAAAACGACGGTGGATCCAATACCACCAAAGACTACTCAGCCTCCAAAGGAAGGCGATATGGTTTCTATGTAGATGTCCCCTAAGAGTCTCAGGCTTCACAGGCGGGGCTTTGTGGAGGAGATGGATTGGCTTATGAACTTATTGCTGATTTGCTGTTAGGAGATGGAGTCTGCTTGGCAGGGACGAGTCACCGTGGGTGTGACCTGGAAAGGCGTAATTTCCTTTGACGCCACCCTCTTCTCTTTCTGCCTCTGCATCCCAAGAGGCAAGTCTGGGTGGGTACAGTGCCTCTGTGACAGCTTTCTGGGTACAGTGCCTCTGTGACAGTGAAAATGACTGAGGCAGAAGAAAATTCTGACCCATTCTGCAACCTGGATAAACCCTGGAGATACCACGCTGAGAGAAACAAACCCTTCACACAAAAGCCAGATCCAGAGCTACGCCGCTCAAACGAGCTCCCTACAGTGGTTGGATTTGGGGAGCTGGGGAGCAGATGTTGGCTTTCGTGGGCCGGCTTGCCTAGTGCTTCCCAAGTGTTGGTTTGAAAACCAATGGAAAATTTTCTGGACAGAGGGCGGAAAGGGTTGCACACCAGGCACAAACATCCCCTGGACCGCTGAATGGTACACTTAAACATGGTAAAGGTGACACATGTTATGTTTGGAACATTTTACCATAATCTTAAAATTTAAAAAAAGCAGACACAACTGGGTCACGGTGAGAGAAATCAGAGTAGCGGTCACCTTTGAGAGACAGTGATTGAGAGGGGACAAGAGAAGTCTCTGGGATTGCGTTGCTTCTCAATCTACAGTTGGCTACATGGCCACGTAGGTTTATAAATATTCACTGCACTGTACACTGGAGATTTGTGCTCTTCAGTGTATGGAAATTTAAAACCCTCTAGTGGAACTATGGTGGAAAATATCTTTAATTATATAAGCAAAACTTAATTCCCAGGCAGAGAAGAACCAGGCTCCATGACATTCAAAGTTCCTGTCAGGATCACTATGTGGGTGACCATACTTCAGACACCCACCAAGGACTCCCCATAGAATACAGGGAAGCTTTTCTTGTTCCACTGAGTTTTAGGTGGTATGATTGCTTTGCTGGTTTTTGTTTTTAAAAGTTCAGTGTTGTTGAGTTCCTATGACGCCACCCTCTTCCAATTGCCCCCCCCCCACTGGCAAGCTCTGGCCCTTGGGGACAGGAGCCCAGCTGAGTAGTCAGCCTGGATGGGAACAGGAGGCTAAGCTGGAGGGTGCACCAATCCTGTTTGGGGTCCCCTGGAAGGCAAGGTCAAGGTGAGGTGGGGTCAGCCCAGTCTTGTCCTTGTCTCACTGTTGGAGAAGCCTAGGGTGAACCTTACAGAGCCTTATGGGTCCTGGAAGGGAGAGAAGTGGCGTGGGGACACTGAATCAAGGTAGGGACAAGTGTCCTCAAATTTAGCCTCTTGTCACATTAAGGATACGTCAGCTGCAGTGCATGATGGTGGCCCCAGCCTCTCAGAGAAGAACCTAGGGATATCGTGAGGGAAGGGCTGGAGTGGCCAGAGCCACAGCCCTGCCCACACACCACTCAGAAGAGAGCCCCAGACTAGCACATAGTTCCTACCAGAGCTGACTGTGCAGAGTGCATCTCCTTAGACAGCGGTGGAGCTAGGCCTCCCCTGGAAACAGATGGGCCTTCCAGCCTCTGGAGGACAGAAATTGATGCCAGGCCTGGAAGGTCCCAGGGCCAGGCAGGTCCTGACACTGTGGCCCAGGGACAATCCAAGGTCACAGTACAAAGGTACTGGCCACTGTGACCTCCAGGCCTGGCATAGTCCTACAGAATGCCAGGTGGCCAGGTTTAACTGGGACCCCTTTCTGGGTCCCCAGTCTCAACTCAGTACTACAGGGAAGGAGGCCAAGTAGGAGCAACAAGACAGAAGAGCAGAGCCATGACTTCTAGTCCATCTTCCAGCCCTGCAGAAGCCCTGCCTTGTCTTGCCGCTCCCAGAAGGTACCAGAACAGCAGCCCAGACAGGAGAACTAAAGCGCTCTGGGGCCCGTGGCCACCTTGATGCCCTCTGCCGGGCCTTTTCTAGCCAGCCTTGGCCTTTCTGGCAGGGGACAGCTAAGGACCTCTGGCCAAAAGTTGGTGGCTTTGCAGCAGGCTCCATCCCCACCCTTCTGCTGGCCCCACCCCTCCTGGGCCACCTCCGTTCGTCCCATGGGAGAAATCCTACCGCTTTTCCCTTTGTCCAGCTCCAGGGTCGCACAGGCGTATGTTTCCTGTCTTTGTTTAAAACTTTGATTTTTACTGCCCGCCCACCATCCCAGTACTGCAGTGCGATAGCTGGCCGGGCTCCACCTCGGACCTGCCCACCTGACTCCACCTCGGACCTGCCCACTCGGCTCCACCTTGGACCTTCCCACCTGGCGGCACCTCAGACCTGCCCACCCGCCATCTTGATCCGGCATCAAGGTGGCCGCCCAACTCCACCTCAGACCTGCCAGCCCACCATCCCAATCTAGCAGCGCGGCCACTGGCCAGGCTCCACCTCGGACTCTGCCCGCCACCCCGACAGGGCTGCGCAGCAGCCTCAGCCCGCGTCCATCCTCTGACTCACCAACAGCCCGAGCTCCAGTTCCACCTGCCTTCCTGACCGGGCCTCATCACAGCCAGGTAAGAACTCTCTCAACCCGCATTCATCCCCCAACTCGACAGCTGCCAGAACCCCGACTCCACCCACTGTCCCAACACGACCACCAACCATCTCCACACTGCTGCACTGCCGACCACTGTCCTGACCAAGGGGCCTTGTGGCAGCCAGCCGCCTGAGCTCTGACTTGCAGCCAGGCACGACTAGAGGGGAACAAGCTTGGTGGAACCAGACCCAGATTTCCATAAGCGTTAACTGCGTAAGTCCATCAAAGTACAGATATCATGGCTATAAAAAATGATAAAGACAAGGAGCAAGATCCATCTCAGGCTGGGCGTGGTGGTGCATGCCTATAATCCCAGCACTTGGGAGGCTGAGGCAGGAGTATCAGTGCAAGTTCAAGACCAGCCTGGGCTACAGAAGTGAGCTCAAGACCAGCCTGAACTGCATAGTGAGACCCTGTCTCAAAAAAATGCAATCTCAGGTCCCAAGTCCAACTAAAACAAATATAGGAGACACTAATATGGAAGAAAATGGGAATCATGCAGACAAAATCTCTGAATCAGTAGCATCTGAGGTAGACAATAAGTGCAAAAAACATATAGAGCAACTCAGAGATAACATCAAGTAAAACAAGAAATGCATGAATTAATAGAATATGAAGTAGAAAAACAACTGCAGAAATATATAGAGGAAACCAGAGCAGAAATAACCTCTGAAGTTAAAAAAGACCACTTTAAATTAATAGCATCTAAAGTAGGTGAACAATTACAAACAGGTAGAGAGAACAGAGCAGAAATAATCTCTGAACTAGAGAGAGAGAGGATAACTAAAATGAGAGACTTCAGTACTACTAAAGAAGACATTGATAAAAAATTAGAGGAGAATAGAAAAATGATGGATTCCCTGATTGGGCAATATAAGAAAGAAATAGGTCGCATGAAACAGTTTCAAAGAGATATACAAGAAAATAAAATCTCAATCACAAGTTGGCAAAACCATATGAACAAAAAAGAGTTTCGGATCTTGAAGATACAGTCACAGCTAGTGAAAAGGTAAGAAAGGATCTCTTAAAAACAACTAGGGTGGGGGGCTGGGGAGATAGCTCTGAGGCACAAGTGCCTGCTGGGCAAGTGCAAGGTCGTGAGTTTGAACCCTGGCCCTCCCCCCCCAAAAAAAACCTAGGGTGCAGGAAAAGATAATTGAACATCTGCAAGATGATACAGAAATTAACAATGTGAGATTAATAGGAATCAATGAGGAGTCAACACAAATGATATAAAAAGAATATGGGCAGAAGTAATAGCAGAAAACTTCCCAAATATGAGGAAACAATTGGACATTCAGGTAACTGAAGCATACAGAACCCCAAATGACATCAACCCAACTAAAAACACACCCAGACATATAATAGTCAAGATCCCAGAAATTCAGCAGAAGAATAATATACTAAAAGCTGTTAGAGAAAAGAAACAGATCACATTTAAAGGAAAACCCATCAGAATAATGGCAGATTTCTCTTCACAAACCGTGAAGTCAAGAAGAGCATAGAGCAGAGTGCTTCAAGTCCTCCATGAAAACAAATTTCAGCCTAGACTGCTATACCCAGCAAAACTCTCTTTCAAGTATGAGGGAGAAGTGAAATACTTCCATGACAAAGAACAACTAAAGAATTTCATGACGTCCAAGCCAACCCTACACAGTATATTAAAATTTTGATTTTTTTGTTCATTAGGATTACTCTTGCGTTTTGAGTTTTTACCACATTGCATTAAGTATCATTTGTCTTAGTGACTGAGAGCTTAGGTGTCACTTTTTACTTTGGCACCTGAGGGATGCCTAGCACACCCTTCCCCAGTGCTGCTGTGTCCAGGGAGTTACTCCATCCTCCCTCCCTCCCTCCTTCCCTCCCTCCCTCCCTCCCTCCCTCCATTCCTTTCTTCCTTCCTTCCTTTCTTCCTTCCTTCCTTTCTTCCTTCCTTCCTTTCTTCCTTCCAGACATGGTCACTAAGGGCCTTCTCTGTGCCAGCTGGGCACTTGGAGAGAGATTCATGCCAGTCCCAAGGCAACACTGCATAGCACTGGGGAAGGGGTGAGGTGCCAAACGACCCAAGGAACTGGAATGCCACCAGCCCCCTGGGCATCTAGGTTCTCGTGTACCTAACTCTGAGCTGAGGCAGGGCACCAGGCAGCCCGCCAGGTGCATAAATTCTTGTATGAAAGTAACAGATGGGCTCCTGAGGCTTGGAGAAGGTGGCTGGCCCACGTCACACCAGAAGAAGCAGTGGGCTTAGAGTCCCACCCTGGGCTGCCTGACCCTGGGCTTGTACCTGCTTCGGCTAAGGCCACCTCCTTCTGCTTCCCAAGGGAGCAGTCTTGGCAGGCTGTGTGGAGGACAGGATGCGTAGGAGTCTGCAGGGAGACACTAGAGAAGACTGGCCGGCAGTGCCGTCAGCAAGCAATATTGTGTGCACAGTTCTGAGAAGCTGGGCGATGCTTCTGAAAGGGCATGTGTGGAGAAACAGGCTTCGCTTCCTCTTTCTGCGTCTGCATTTCCTCACAACAGCGGCAGAAATAAATAGGAAGCTGTGAGGCACACAGCTGACTAGAGGCTCCCGGAGGAGCTGGCGTGGCTGCCACTGAGGTAGGCCTGGCTGGTGGGGCAAAGCTGGGAGTGGGGGTCCGGGAGCCGCTTCCTGCAGGGAGCTGGGGGTGAGGGCTGGGCCTCTGGGGAGACTGGAGCACAGTCTTCAGGCAGCCAGGCGCTGAGGAGGTCACTGGGGGCTGTGTGAGGACTCTGAGTGAAGACCTTGTGCTTCCCAAGCAGGCACTTATGCCACTGAACTATCTCCCTGGCCCCTAATTGAGTTTTCTTTTATTTTTTTCTTCCTACTCATCTCCCTTGCTCTGTAATAATTTTTATAGTCGAGTGACCTTTCCATTAGCCTCTGGCCACTGCTTCATGTCACAGTTTTATGCATATATTGGCAGTGGCCTTGCACATGACTGTCTCTAATATTAAATAAGTAAGCACATAGATACTTTCTCCATTAAAAATCAGGATCATACAGAATTATGAAGCATAAAAGGCAACATTCCTGGCTATCTTGACCCTTCCCCTTCACCACAGGGATCTTTTCCAGCTTAGCATTCTTCTAAGTATGATACAATTATAAAGCTTTCCTTCTTACACAAAGGAGATGATAACACATACACTGTGCTGTGGCTTTTTTTTTTTTTTTTTTTTTTTTTTTTTTTTTTTTTTTTTTTTTTTTTTTTTTTTTTTTTTTTTTTTTTTTTTTTTTTTTTTTTTTTTTTTTTTTTTTTTTTTTTTTTTTTTTTTTTTTTTTTTT
>PVJA010015182.1:0-12145 GCA_004027025.1 Myocastor coypus | reverse complement strand
AGCCTCAGAAGTGTCCCTGAAGCCCGAGTTGTGGGCCAGAGGGCACACAATTAAAATTTCAACTCATAGTTCTAACTGTTCCTCACAGTTACTGAACTCAGATGAATGCCCACAAAAGAGCGTGAGAGACCAGGTCAGTTGTAGAAGAAGGATCCAGGGTCGCCTTTTGTCCTGTGGAATAGAGGGAGATGATCTCGCTGCGTCTGAATTTTTCTGCTTTTCCCTGGCTGGGGCTGAGCAACTTGCCTTCCTCAGGCTTCTGGGTTGGTAGGATTCCACCTATGATGCTCACAGGCGCGCCTGGCTCGCCTTTCACATCTCGACTTTTGGAGCGATTTGTTTACTATGTGTGTCAGCGTACTTACGTATGTTGAAAGCATAGTAGCCCAGAGTGTTGCTTCTCTTTTTCCTATGTTGTTTTTAAGCTATCTTGCATTGTATGAAATATGAAATATGAAACCTTTCATTTTTTTTTCTACTAAAATGGTTCCAGCTTTTATTGCCTTGTTTAGCTCCTCAGAGTACAGAAATATTTGTAGGGCTGTTGAGATAGCTCAGAGGTCTAAAGTGCCTGCTTAGGCAAGCCTTGGCAGGCATAGGGACTGTGGTTCAATCCCCGGCACTTCATGCTGCACCAGCCTCACCCTCAAGGTGGACTGAGCCAGCAAGAAAAAAAAATATATATTTTCTATGTTTTATCATTTTAATTTTTTTTTTCTGTGAAGCCAGGGATTGAACTCAGGCCCTTGCGCTTGCCAAGCAAGCGCTTATTCTGCTGAGCTATCACCCCAGCTCCTATCATTTTAATTTTGACTTTCAGGTCTTCAGTTCATTTGGAATTCAGAGGGTAGGGCAATATGCAAAGTAATAATCTAATTTAGTAAAGTAAGCATCTAGTTATCTGAGAGTCATTCATTGCAAGCAGGCAGTCCCTTTGCTTCTCAGTGATTTGAAACGTCACTACGTCTCCCTCCGATCCACTATGTTCTTGGTTCTTTTTCTTGGCGTTTCTGTTGCTTGGGATCTTTCCAGCTAACCCAGCAAGTCTCTCATCTTTAATTTGTTGTAATCTATAATCAGCTTCTCCAGCCTTCCCTTTGGCGCCAGCGCACATGTGCCATCCCGGCACTCTGGGAGGCTGAGGCAGGAGGATCAAAAGTTCTAGCCCAGCTTGGGTAATTCATGAAGACCCTGCCTCAAAAAGGGGCAGGGCTGGCAATGCGGCTTTAAGGAAGGGCCTCGGTACAAACCCCAGTCCTGCAAGTAAACACAAAGCAAAACAACAATGACAAAACATTCGGAGTCTTCATTGTGATATCACTGGGCTGATCTGCTGGGGCCAGGTAGGGGTGAGACATTCGCCAGGGGCTGCTCGTGGTCGCCTGGGCCTCTGATCTTCCCGTAGCATCTGGGGCAGACATCTCTGGGCAGTGCTGTATTTTCTCTCTCTGTGTGCTTGCCAAGGTTTGTCTGCCCCTTGAACCTTGTAATGATGTGTGCACTAGCACCCATGTCAGAGTCCCTGTCCAGATCAACCTAAGGGGGACGGTGAGATAGCTCAGGGGACTAAGCGCCTACTTAGACAAGTGCAGGGACCAGGGTTCGATTCCCAGCACCACATTGCCATACCAGCCCCAACTCCGGGCGTGCTGAGCCAGCCACCGAGACCAGGTGTGGTAGTGCACACCTGTAATCCCAGCACTAGGGAGGCTGAAAACAGGAGGAGCACTACGAGTCCAAGCTGCACAATGGGACCCTATGCCAAATATATTTTTTAAAAAATCCACTCACTTTTAGAGTTACCTTTCGTCTGTGTGTCTTTTCCTCTTTGCCCTTTACTCCTCTCCTGCAGGGGGCAAGACGCCCTTCCCTGGCCAAGCATGGGGCTTTCTCCTTTAAAAACGCTTTTACCTGATGCTGTTTTTGTCTGGAGTGAATTTGTGTTTTGCTGCTTCTTCTTTTTTTTAATCCGTTTTTACTCCTACCATGTACCTCTTTGCAGAGTGGCCAATTTCTGTTTCTTTGGTGTGAAGGACCTTGAGTTTTCCTCTTCCTGTCGCTCCTTCTTTTCTCCCTACATTCACCTCCTTTCTCTTTCCCCTACCCCAGCACTGGAAACTGAGTTCAGGTCCTGTGCCCGCTATGCTAGTGTCCTGCCCCTGGGCTCCATCGTGCTTCTGTTTTATTGCTTAATTCTGAGTCGAGCTCTCACCAAGCTGCCCAAAGCTAGTCTCCAATTGGAAATCGTCCCCATCTCGGCATCCCAGGTCACTGGGAATCCAAGCGTGTGCTGGGAAACCTGGCCTCTTGTGATTCTGGGTTATACGTGGTTTCCTGGGTGCTTTCAAGGACCCATTGTCTATTTCGAGTTCAGAGTTCCTGGAGGGAAGTTTCTTGCTGGGCTGACCTCTGTCCTGGACAGAGAAAGTGGCCTGTTTGTTTCATTATGGAAGGGTTTCCTGGATTACCCTTTTATTCTTGGAAGACAGAAAACTGGTGGCAACATGTAACTGGGGGTGACGCTGTCATAAAGGAACTTCAGAAGGGGCTAATCTCACTCACATGCTGCGCACACCAGCAGAGTCGCCGCCTCCTTCCACAAAGTCTTTCTCTTTGTTGCTGTGTTGTGCTGTGCTTTATTTTTTATTTTTTTATTTTTTTTGTGGGACCAGGGTTCGAACTCACGACCTTGCACTTGCCCAGCAGGCACTTGTGCCTCGGAGCTATCTCCCCAGCCCCCTTGTTTTGTTTTGCACCACACACACTTTACTGAAAGTGCAATAAAACTGGGTGAAAACTTAAAAGAAACAGAAAGTACCGACACCTCACATGAGGCGCAGTCCTAGGTACAGGGCGGGCTCCTCCAGATGCTGTAGTCAGCCAGTGAGCAGCTGGAGACGTCTGACCACAGCCTCCAGCCAGAGTCCTCCTGCCCCTCGCACTCCTCCTCAGAGGTGGACACAGATCTCTGTGAAGACCCTCACCGGCAAGGCCATTGTCACCCTCGACACTGAGCCCAGCAACACCATGGAGGATGTCAAGGCCAAGTACTAGGACAGGGTGGGCATCTCCCCGATGACCAGGGGCCAATCTTGGCAACAAGCAGCCAGAGGATGGGTGCACCCTGACCAACCACAGCACCCAGGAGTCATTTTGGTCTTTATGGGGAGAAAACTGAGTCTTCATTTTCACTTAGGGGATTGTTATCTTTTGAAAACCCTGGGATGTTTTCTTCTACTTCCAGCTGTCTCCATAAGCAACCACATTTTGGCTCATATAAGAAAAGGGCAGAGGTAGCAATCTCAGGCTGCTATGGTTGCTCCCAGGTGAAGAGAACAATCCATTTCCTCTCTTTCTTACACATACAGCTTCCTTCCTAGGCTGGGGATATAGGTTAGCAGCATAAGCACCTGCCTGGCAAGCACAAGGTCCCAAGTTCGATCCCTAATACCACAGACAACAACAAAAATCCCACCCATGTGTTACACAGAGCTTCCTTCCTCAAGGCAATCTCATAGCCCAAAATAGCTGCTTGGGTGCCAGCCATCACTGATAGGTTGCAGGATGGAGGAAGGAAAAAAGGCAGGAAGGCCAAAATAGCCCCTTGTCATCTGAGTCTACTCCAGTTAAGCAACCTTGTGTGGAAGTCACCCGCCGCCTCCACTCATAGCTTCTTGGACGGCAGTCACAGGATCATGCCTGGCAGCAGAGAGGATATGAAATGCCACTTTTTACTCTGTGTAGCAATAAGTCCAGCTAAAAATGAGCTCTTGTCAGGGAGGAAGAGGGCAGCTAGGCAGTTGATGCTACTGTCATGTGTGTCCTGAGTGCCCTGCTCTCTCTGCTTCTGAAGGTTGGACTTCTCGGGTCTCTTCCCAGGTCTCGGTGTTTCTCTGTATCTTCCCATCCTATTGCCCCTCTGCTTTGTCTGTAAATACCCACTGTCCTGGGACGGCTGTCCGTGGCGTTCACTCTGTCCTTTGGCCCATGATCGAGTTGATTTTTTAAAACAATTATGAATCTCATACCTTTAAACTCTGTCCTTTGGATTTTTGCCCCACAAGGGTAAGTAGGCAGAGCTCTGAGCCTACCTGCTACGAACGGTCCAGCTGCCCCAGAGGCGGGGTCCAGGACCTGTTACTTAACATCCTTGTTCCATTTGCTCCTATTGCGCAAAGATGCTAACAGTAGCCTATATCTAGCTATTCGCAGATGTATAGATAGATATCTAGGTAAATAGATGAATAGACGATAGATAGATGTACATAAATAGATGGAGATAGATGCCTAGGTAGACAGATAATAGATAATGCATAGATGCATAGGTAGGTAGGTAGATACATACATACATAGGTAAATAGATATGTAGGTGATGAGTAGATATGTATAAGTAGATACAGATAGAGCCTAAATGGGTAGATAGGGAATAGAAGCAGAGACAGATAGATGCATAGATATATGCACAGCCAGGTACCTAGGTAAATAGATACATAGATGATAGATGTGCACAAAGAGATACAGACAGATGCCTAGATAAATAGATCCATGTACAGATAGGCACGTACAGAGGTAGGTAGGTGGGTAGACACATAGATACACGATAGCTGTGCTCGCGTGGTACTTCCCAAGGCAGGACCTAATGACAAGGAGGAAATCCCCAGCCTGTGGGAAAAGAGGAACCAACAGGCTGAGAGTGACAGACAGAGAATGTCAGGGGAGAAACAGTGCTCAACGGAGCCGTCCAGGGACGGCACCAAGCCCCAGCGTGTGCGCGAGGGGCAGAGGGGAGACCAATGCCGCTGGGCCAGCCAGCCTCCGCATTAGCCTGTGACTCCCCAGAGCATGGCTTTGTCACCCAGGGGGAGCCCAGTCTCCCTCCTGGGGCCATCATTTCTGGCACTGCTTGGCGGTACTCAAGAGGCCCTCAGCCCTTTCCTCTAGCATCATGCTTTGGAGACCTAGTCTCAAAGTCATGGGACCGTCCCCAGAATCTTGCTTCATGACACTGGCTAGGCTCTGGGCATCTCCCACTAGTTTATTCCTCTGCAGGCCCAGAGAAGGACGAGGCTTGGGGTCACAAGAGCCAGTGTCATGAGTCTGGTCCAGCCCCCAGACTGGCAGCAAGAGGAGACTTCAGGGCAATAAGGACGCCCAACTAACCATAGCCAGCACCCACCTGCCACTCACCTGCAGGTCCAGAGCTGACCAGGAGATGGCGCTGCGCCCAGGCCTGCTCCTCCTGGCCTCACTGGCCCTGGCCAGGGGGTCCAGCTCAGAAGGGCCAGAGGGTGAGTCTGAGACTCCTTCCCCTCCTCATCCCTCACCTTGTTCCTGACTATGTCAGGGACACCCCATGGAACCCCGGGAGCTCCTGGACGCCCCACAGCTCTCCTCCCACCCTCTGGGCCTGCTCACCTGGGCCCTCCTCAAGGCCCCACTGTACCCTCTCACCCTTCCCTGGCTCTGAGAGACCTCTGCGGCAGGTGCCCGTCTCTGCTATCCACCCCACTGTGCCAGCCAAGACCCCCACCTCCGGGTGGTCCAGCCTCTTCTCTGTCCCCTCCTGTCCAGTCCCTCTGCTCCAGGGAGACCTCTGATCCCCAAGGCTGCCTTGGCCTAGGACTTTCTCTAGCTCGACCCGGTGCCTCTGGCACTCCTGGGGCTCCCGAGGCAGAAGGGCCCCTGCCTGGTCCCCCCAGATCATGGATTCTGTCACCAGTTCAAGAATGACAGCCTCTTTTCCACACCCAGGCCTGGCAGGCAGAGGACAGAGGGTGGCCCTAGGGTGGGCCTGGGTGGTGCCTCTCCACCCAGGGTTGCACCTGACACACGTCTCCTGCTCAGGACACGCATGGGGTGGGCCCAGTAACACGCGGAGGGCCAGCTAGAAGCTGTGTATCCGTGGCAAGAAGGTCCTTAGCCAGGACCACAACAGAGCTGGCCCCCCCCTGGGGCTCTGCAGGGACCCGGCCCCTCCCCCGTGGTTGGGCGCCCTGGTGATGCACAGGGAGCAGAGAGGAGGGCGAACCTCTGCATCTCCCTGCAGATACTGTCCCGCTGCAGACGCTGCGCTGCTACAACGACTACACCAGCCGCATTGTGTGCAGCTGGGCGGACACTGCAGCTGCCGGGCAGCTCATCAGCGTGACCCTCCACCGCAGATTACTAAACCGGTGAGTGAAGGGGACTGGGTCTGAGGGTGCCGCTCCGCATCTAGGGTGCCTGGAATGGGGCTGTAGGGGGCACAGGGACACAGCAAATTCAGGGCACGCGTGGTCCCGCTGCTGTGGAAGGTGACTGTCTTCTATTCTGCCACTATTTCCCAAAGAGTCCCCACATGGCTGAGCTTATCCTCCCTGGCAGGCAGCAGGAAGGACACAGTGCCCAGGTCAAGGCAGGGCACACTGATGGCCAGGGCATTGTGGGCCTCCCCAGCCACAGGGTGGGGAGCAGCAGAGCAGGGACCCGGTCCAAGGATGTGAGGAGCTGGTAGACTCCCTGCTCCCACGGCCCCACCTGCAGCACCTTCTGGCCCGTGGCCTCCTGCACGTAAGCCACGGAAGGTGATGGGGGAGCCGGAGGGTCTCCTCTGCCACCAGTGACTTTGGCAGACGAGCTGGCATCCCGGGAATGAAGGAGACCCCAAGGAGGTGCCCCGGGAGCTGTCCCCCTGCACCCCATCTTCCTGCCGCAACTCTGTGTTGCCTCTCCCTGGCCCACGGCCGCTTTCTCCCAGGGCAGTCTGCAGTCCCTGTCCCTGATGCCTTCCCAGTCTGACCCTCCTGTCTGCCAGCTGCCGCCTGGAGTCAGAGGCAGCAGTCACATGTCAGGCTTCTTCCTCCCCTGACCGTGGTCAGCACCTGAGCAGGAAGACCAGAGTCTGCAGTGCCCTTCCTAGGGCTGCCTTTCTCCTGACTTCCGGCCTCCACACTGGTCAGGGCCCCACCCCCACCCTGCCCCACCCCCAGTCCCTTCTCTCTCTCTCTCCCACACTCTCTCCCTCTCTGTCTCTCCGTCTCTCTCTCCCCCTCTCCCTCTCCCTCTCTCTCTTCTCTCTCTCTGTCTTTCCCTGTCTCTCCCTCTCTCCCCTCTCCTCTTCTCTCTCCCTCTCTGTCTCTCCTCCCACTTTCTGTTTCTGTCTCTCCCCTCCCTCTCTCTCTCCTTCTCTCACTCTCCCTCTCTGTCTCTCCTCTCTCTTCCTTTCTGTATCTTCACAGAGGGTGAAAACCGTCTCTGGCCCTGAGACCTCCTCTTTTATATCTGCACCCAGTCTTTGACGACCCCACCTCAGGCTATCGGTGGCAACTTCAGACGCAAATTTCTAGCCAGGACCCCCAGCAACCACTCACCAGCATACTTGGCTCTCCATGTATCACTTAGACTCTGGGTATCTTTTACTCTGAATGCCCTAAATCAAATTCTACTCCCACCCTGACATGCTCCTGCCTTGGGCTTCTCTGGCTCACTGTACTGGGACAAGACCCGACACTTGGGCTAAATAAATGGGAAGGGGCTGTTTAGCTTTTGAATCTACTGTACCATCGTTCCTTCCTTACCGAAGCATCTGATCCACCAGCAAATGCTGATCCACATAAATTCACTGTCAAACAACAAGAGCCAGGTGTGCTGGTGCACACCTGGGATCCCAGCACTTAGGAGGCTGAGGCAGGAGGATCTCTATGAGTTCAAGGCTAACCTGGGCTACAAAGTGCATTGAAGGCCAGCCTGAAATGCATAGCAAGACCCCGGCTCACTCACTCTCTCTCTCTCTCACACACACACACACACACACACACACACACACACACACGCACCAAAATAGCAGAGTAAAAATCTGTCGGATGCTGACCGTATCTCCCTGGCCCAAACCACTTCTTGTCACTTGGATAGGCTTCTGGCTGGTCTCCCTGCTGCTACATTCCCACACCCCCTCTTCACCATCTTTCAAAACTCACAGAAAAATGTCTTTCCTCTTTGTCCTCATAAGTTTCTAATTGCTCACCACGAACTCAGTGGAATCGCACTTCCTAGTGCTGCTGGACCCAAGTGGGTCTTGCTCAGCACTTGAAAGCCCATGCTGGAGGATGAGTTGGAGCAAGGGAGAAGATTCACTTGTAAAATGTGCAAGGGGGAGAAGAGGGAGGCTCTCGCCAAAAAAGACAGCCTCGCCTGGGGGCCACAGGGTGGCTTTTCAGTCCTAGATCAGAGGTAGAGGAACACCGGGGTTGTCATAAAACCCATAGCTGTCTGCTTCCCTGGTAAACACACTGCTGTTACGGGCAGGTTACTCAATGTTCCGGGTACCGTAAATCTAGAGGAAAGCAGCCTATTAGTAAATTTCGTGACTCATGCCTTTGTAGTTTCTTTTCTCAGAAATCAGTAACCTTGCCGCGCGTAAGACACAGAACCTACAGGGACAGCCGAAAGCCACTTTTGCCAGCTTGGGTCCCTTAGGTGACTTCAGGGAGAGGCGCCATCCACAGGAAGGCTAGCGGGACACTAATAATAGATCATGCAGCTGTGTGACCTCTTCCCTAGAGAAATGGAAAGTCAGCTGAGAGCTGGTGAGGGGAGAGGCTTTCTTCAGGTTTTGCCCGGGTTACCTGAAGATTCCCGCTAAGCCCCGTCTGATCAGTTTCATGAACGGGTCCCCTAGCCCTCCTCCGGCCTGCAGGCTCCACTGCAGGTGCTTCCTCGAGTGCCCGCCCCAGGGATTTGGCACTGCGGGGCCATCTCCAGAAACCACAGTAGAAGACCCATCGCTCTACATTCCCCTGGAACTGTGCCTCGCATGGCGAGTCGGAATGCCTCCAGGGGGTGGACCCGTGCTCCCCTCCGGCGCCTCGCCCCGGATGCCAGTTCCAGGAGCGCCTGCCTGTGTGTGCATCGCAGCCTGTGCTTGAGCCTGGACCGAGCCTGACGCCTGGCACCCCCTGGGGGGCTGCTGCTCACTGGTTCTGAGCCAACCAATCCTGCATTCCCTTCCCACAGGCACAACGCACAGCCAGTGCCCTGCGAACTGGCTAGTGACCTGCCCTGGTCCCACTGCCCAGCTCCTGACTGTGTGCCTAGGAGATGCGTCATCCCATACAGCGGATTCACCGCCGCTGACGAGGACTACTACTCCTTCCAGCCGGACCGTCCTCTCAGCACCCAGCTCAGTGTGACGCTGGCCCAGCACGGTGAGAGCTGGTGTTCCTGCCAGGCGTGGGTCCTGTCTAGACAGAGGCCACCAGGGACAGTGAGGCTGGAGCAGCAGGACCAGGCAATGAGTGTCTGAAGGGTGGGGACACCTTCCTGGGACTGCGCTGGGACAGGAAGTGGTGCTCGGTGACAGTGGCATTAGAATAGGTGTGACAGAAGCTCCATGCCCAAGCCCTTTCCCTGCCCCAGCTGCTGCCACCACCACCCAGCCCTCATAGCTTCCCTCTAGGGGAACCAAGCTGAGGACTCTGTGGAAACCGAGGGGCCACAGGACTCTTGTGCCCACCGCAGTGCCTCAGTGGATGGGGCCTTGAGGCCCAGGCAGATCCAAAGCCCTGCCACATGACAGGTCTAGTTCCCACAGGCTTCTTACCCTTGAGACATGGAATTGGGCCCAGGGGTGCTTGGTGGGCCCATGGGGCTAAGAATCCAGCAGGGTCTGGGCTGGGTGCACACAGCCACTTTACAAGGAGGTGTGTGTGAGTTCCGACAGAAGGAAACACAGCCAGCCCTTTGCTGGCCTGGACTCCAGGCAGTGTTGCTCCAGGGAGGCTAGAGAGAGGAAGGGGAGTCCTCTGAGAAAGGTTTGGGGTGACAGGCCAAGCCCTGGGTGTGACTCTTGTCCTCTTGCCCAAACAGCACCCAAGTTTTGCCACTGTCCCTGCCTTTGGGCTTCGCCCAGACTTTTTGCCCAGGGCCTCACTGGTGGCCTTGCTGAGGTTGGGCTCAGGCAGGCCCCTTCCGGTCTCGGATCGTGCCCTGGTCCTGCTGCTCCTGGTAAGGACCTGGAGCCTCTGCTCTGCTTCCTGCTTTGGCTCCAGCCTCTCAGAGGTGTGGCCTGGAAGGAGCAGCTCTGAGACTATGTTTCTCAGCCTGGTCTTCTGGGATGAGAGGGTCCCTACCCGTGGGGCTGAGAGCTGCAGCCCAGGGACAGGGAAACTCCTGACATCGTCTGTGAGCTGCATGCAGGGGGCAGAGGGCAGAGGGGTCTGGGGATCAGGACAGGCTTCCCAGAAGGCAGGAAGCAGCCGAGGCTGTGGAGAAGTGTGGAGCGGGAGGCGCCTTCCTGGCAGGATAACCTTGGGTACAGGGGCCAGGAGGTTGAAGTGACAGGCTGGGAAGGCCCCATGACCGTGTCTGGAAGCATCAAGTTCCTATGCTGGGCATTGGAAGAAAGAAGCAAGGAACATAGCAGGACCTGAAGCAGCACTAAGCTCTGCCCTGCAAGGTGACAAAGGGCCTCTGAAGCAGTGTGACACAACTGGGTGTTGGTGTGAGGATGCTGGGCGTATGCAGTGTACACGTGAGAAAGGAGTCCCCAGGAGCAGGAAGGACGGAGTCCACACCAAGGCACTGGCTGTGGCTCGAGTAGGAACAAGAGGAAACGCGATCCCAGCTGGGAGGGACAAGGCAGCCGCCCTGAGCGTCCCTGCTGTCTTAGTTACTTTTTACTCATTGCTGGGACAAAAAGCCGACACCCAAAATGAAAGAAAGAAAAAATTTACTTAGCTCACAGTTCCTAGAGGTTTCTGTCCATATTTGGCTGGCCCAAAGCTGAGTGGAACAGGGCAGAGAGCATCCAGTTCATGGCAGCAGAACAGCAACAATTGCGAAAGAGGCAGCCAACTAACCAGGGTAGCAGAGAGCAATAGTGTCAGTCTGTCTCTCTTTTATATTACGTCAGGCTGTCTGCCTCAGCCTGTCGAACCTTAGGCCACACCCATAATTCCAGCCATGCTCAGACTGGTAGCCCCATCAGTACTAAAACACATAATCCCAGTGGATCATGAGTCAAGTCTCAAACTCTAGAAGTCCCTGCCCCATGATTGCATTAGGCTTTGTGGGGACAACCAGACATAAGCCATAACACCTGCTCACCCAGCAACTTCATGGGCCCGGAGGTCAGGGAAGAAGCGGTCAGCAGTCTGACCACAGGCAATGCAGAGCCAGGACATGAGAAGGCTGTGCATGCAGAAGGAGACAGTGTGGAAAAAGAGAGGACGGTGGCACTCCGCATTCCAGAGCACATGTTGAACAGGGAAGGCAGCCTGAGCCTCCGGCTCAGCGAGAGCCAAGGGAGGGTAGGCACAGAGGTGCAACGAACCGTTGGACACGCCCAGTGGCCATCGTGGATCTTGCCCTTTCTCCACTGCTCTCTCCATCTGTGAAATGAGCCAGGGGAGTGCAATGGTGAAGCTGGAGGAGAAGGGCCAAACTGGCCCAGAGCTGCCCAGCCGGCAGCAGCTTCCTGGAGCTCTGTGCCGAGACACATGCCCACTCTGTGGGTCTTTGATCAATTAGTGATGCCTGTCCTGGACGGGTGGGCAGGGGTGGTGGCGTCTAGTGCATCGGCACACTCGTGGGGCTCCAGCTGGGACCTGCTCTAACCCATCGCATCCCATGAGCAGCGCAGAGCATTCACATCCTACTGGCTGAATGTTTTGGATGTGAAATTCAGGCCCAGAAGTATGACAGAGAAACTCCTGGAGCCTGCAGCCATGGCTCACAGGCATCCGGCTTCTTCATGAGCACAGGAGGTTGGGGCAGGGTGGGATCGGGTGGTGGAAAGAGTGATACCTGAGAGCCCAAAGACGGCACCTGTGTGTTCATACACTCATTCCTTCCTTCGTCCATCCTTTCATGCCATCCCAAGTCACCAAGCTGTTGCATATCAGGCCGAGAATCAGAAAAAGAAGTTCAAACCACCTTTCTTACCCAGGCTCCTCTTTTGCCAGGGTAGGTAGCATGGAAACTGCAAAGCCTTCAGGTCAGGGCAACAGGGGGTCAGGGAGCTTACAGGAGGGAAGAGAAGGAACAAGGAACAGGGATCCAAGAGGGTCCTTAGAGGAGGAAGGGCTTATGTTCCTCCATGACAGTGGCTAGGGAGCCCTGGCAGGTAGGAGAGGGCACAGCAGGAGACAGAGGCCTGTGACTGCAGCGC